>QVTF01003633.1:0-27500 GCA_003573665.1 Oxygymnocypris stewartii
TATATCTTATAATTATATTACATTATATTATATTATATTATATTATTTATATTTTATTATATTTTATTTTATTTATTTATTATTTATATTTATTATGTATATTTTATTTTATTGTATTATGTATTGTATTTTATTGTATTGTATTTTATTTTATTTATTTATTATTTTATTATTTTATTTATTTTATTTTATTTTATTTATTTTTTTTATTTTATTGTATTGTATTTATTCTATTCTATTTTATTTTTATTTTATTTATTTTATTATATTATGTTTATATATATTTATATATTATATTAATTTTTATATATTATTTTATTATATTATGTTTTTATTATATTATATTATATATTTTTTTTATATGTTATATTATATTTATTATATTACATTAATTATATTATATTTATTATTATTGTATTTATTTATTATATATGTTTTATTATATTATGTTTTATATTATATTTATTATTTTATTATATATTTTATTATATATATTTTTATCCTCTGTTTTATTATATATATTATGTTTTATTATATTATATTATATTATATTTGTTATATATATATTTATTACATTATTTTATTATATTATATTATATTATGTCCAAATGATCTGAGTTGAATCAAACTTGCTGCAGTTTTTGAGGAATTGTTGCTTGTTCATAATTAACATAAGGATTTGAGTTAGTTTAAAAGGAGAAACTAAATAAATAAAAGATTAGACTAAATAAATACATACATGTGAATAATACATTTCAAATAAATAGACAATAAGATATAATTAAAATAAAGAAATGAATTAATAATAAAAATATTTAAAGATGAATAAATAATAACAATAGATTATACAGTACTATAATGAGTAGAAAAAACTTGTAATGTAATAATTATGTGATGTAACAGATACTAAACATTTTCCAAATATGGTTTTACACATATTTATAAAATCATTCTTCGCCCTTAAATTGGGTCTTTACACTAAAATATCTAGATGATGTATTTGGGGAGCCTGTGGCATCTAAATGACTGGAAACGCCTCGCTTAACTCATCTGATCCCCTAAACATGATAGTATTATCAGTCCTGTTGTTTTTATCCTGTAGGTCTGAACATCTCCGTGAAGACAGAGCGAGGATATCTCCTCAAGGCCCAATATAATGACAGCTCAGCATTGCCCTCTATCGATATTACACAGAACATGGGGAGAAAAATCATGTTCACTGAAATAGTTTTGAAAGAAAAAAAACTAATACGACTGATTTCAATATAGCATATGTGACCCTGGACCACAAAAGCAGTCATAAGTAGCACAGGTATATTTGTAGCAATAGCCAAAGATTTTTCTTTTATGCCAAAAATCATTAGGATATTAAGTAAAGATCATGTTCTATGAAGATATTGTGTAAATGTCCTACTGTCAATATATCAAACCTAATTTCTGATTAGTAATATGTTTTGCTAAGGACTACATTTAGATAACTTTAAAGGGGATTTTCTCAATACTTCGATTTTTTTGCTCCCTCAGATTCCAGATTTTCAAATAGTTGTATTTCAGCCAAATATTGTCCGATCATAACAAACCACACATCAATGGAAAGATTGTTTATTCAGCTTTCAGAATTTAATCAATTGTATACAGATTGTTTTATGTATTAATATATTCATTTATATTGTATAACATATCATACATAATATATATATATATTATAAACCCCAGCAAAAACAGTAAACATCTCATAAGCTATCGCTAAAACCGAAATATTTCTGCTGCACACGAACGCGCCTTGGATCATCTCCTCCGTGACGTCATCAGCGCGCGCCGCCGAGCTTCAGTCTGCTGGCCTCCGGAATGGGCAGATTTCACCAGCCCACATTTCACCGTTAATTTATTGCTCGCGCTCCACCGAGAGTCTGTGTTTTTGCACGTCCGTCTACACGATGCTATGCGGAGGTGAGTGTTTTCGTCGCGGGCCGGTCGGAGAAGCGGCTGTTTGGGTTTGTGGGAAGAGCTATTAGCCTGTTAGCGGCGGTCAAGTGTAAATCCCAGCCTCCCATTTACTCCTGCTTTACTTCCAAACACGCGTCGACTGGAGAAATAAGGTTTAACATACTATAAACAACTTATTTCTGCAAACGAATGATTATATTTCCCGTGTGAACTGTCTGGCTAGTGAGGTGACTGGCTTTAATAGCAGCTGGCTAACGCTCGAGTCTCGATGAAAACATCAATAACGTTAGTGTTTCTGCTTGTGCCACGATTCACTTCAGCGCGATGTCATTCCTCGCGCTCATCGCGGACACCCAAAACACCTCAACCCGCTTTACTGTGCATTTAAACGCGTCTCATTAGTGCTTTTTAATGTTTTTCGCTTTTCTGTGGCAGTTTAACTGTGTCAGGGTAAGGGCGAAGTTTCCGTTTCATAGAAACTTTTCATTTTTGCACGTAATTCGGTGACTTTTGTGTGATTTGTGAAATTGGCTAGTAAAACGAGATATTACTGTATTTATAAATTAGAAAATGCATTTCTATCCACTTAGCACGTTGCATCAGAAATCTACTTTTTCTACGAAGCAATAATTGCACCTGAAATGTACCATTTTCAAAACAAATTCAATTTTGTGCTGCATTTTGTTACCTTTTATGGGATAATATTTGTCTAATCATAACAAAACAAAGTCTGTCGTGTGTTTATGTCAGATACTGATCACATACAGATCAAATCTGCACTAAACCAATAACTAGGTATGCTTAGATTAAAATATACCAAGTTTTAAATAACACTCAAAAATGTCAAATTAGCTATTTTTAATATATAGGCCATTGTGGCTCTCAGTGCTGGTTATCTGTGCTCTGGCACACATGTGTATGAGAATGAGTGTCTGTTTCTTTAAGAGAACATGGACAGACATGGCGCAGGCTTTTTCTATTCTGCACTTGAATGCGCATTGCCTACCTCTTTATTGAATTTACTGTGTATAAATCACAGAAGCATCACAGGCACAATACAGTTAGCCTGGAAGAAATGTGTTTTGAGTGCGTTATCTTTTAGGCCTAATTTTATTAAGTATTATGGCTGTTGCTGCACTTGGTTTTTATTGTGATTTAAAAAAAAAATCTGTGAGTTTCAAGGTTAAATAAAATTATTTTATATAAAATGGTTGTAGTATATTATAGCTGGTTTATTTTTTAGGGTATGATGTCAACTTTAGTGATTAAAGTAAAATATGGTGAATTTTACTAATTGTAATTGATTGTTATTTGTCATGAAGATTTTATGTAGTAGTTTATTTATCTTATTTTTAGTTTGTGTTATGTTTGTGGATTTCCTCGGTAGTTTCCAATGGGTTTTTAGAAAAGTGACGTTTGATTTGAGTAAAAAAGGTCTGTGGTTAACGTTGCTCAGACTTCCACATTTCGCTCTATAATATATGACACTGTCATAATACCTCAGAAAATATGTTTTTTCAATGGAAAAAGTAGACAATTTGTGACCAGTTTCGTAATGTTGTAATGTTAAAGTTTCTTATTGCTTTTGTTATTTTTTTTTAAATTGCTATTTAAATCTGTAATTTTTTTATTTCAGTTTTAGTAATTTTAGTACTTCATTGTATACTTATCTATTTCAGTTTCAAGGCAGCATTTTTAATTTTCTGTTTTATATATATATGTTTTATGCAATGTTTACTTTAAATTTGCAAAAGTAGGTTATAGGTGTATATTGTCTAAATAATTTGAATGAATCGAACGATAATAAATTAAAGGTTTGAGTCGATGCTGATTGTTGTTCTCTAACACAGAGGTTTTCAAACTAAAAATGTAATGGTGGTATCTGGGTGCAGGTAACATGGAGTAATATTAGGCTGCACAGTGTTCGTTATTCACATATACTACTGACATTGCAATGCAAAACTGGGTGAAAATTGACAGACTTGTCCTTTAATATGTGAAATGAAAACGAAATTGCTATATAATACATATTTTTGTATGTTGCTGCAAAATTGCTATTAATATTGTACTTTTTAACACTACATGTACTCAAAATTAACTAGAAATATATAGAAAATGTGCAATATCTGTGTGACAAGGAAATTTGCTATTATATGAAAATGTGTCCTTTTGCACATTGCTGCAAAATTGCTTTAATAAATATGCTACATATTTTACACAATATTTACTAAAAATGTACAAAAAAATGTGAATATATAGAAAAAGTACAATATCCATTTGACAAGGCTGTCAGCCAATGCAGCAATCTCAAAACCTGCTGTTTTATTGGTCTGGCCAATATGTTTAGCACAAGCCTATACATAATTCGTTTAAACATATGGTAATCTTTTAGTATAGGGAGTGACCAATTCTCACTATTAACTAGCTGCTTATTAGCATACCTATTATTATCATATTGGATGTTTATTAGTACTTATAAAGCACATATTCTGCATGACTATATTCTATATCCCTAATCCTACCAATACATAAACTTAACCACTGCCTTAATAAGAAGCAAATTAGGAGTTTGAGGCAAAAGTATTAGTTAATGGTTTGTTAATGGCGAGAATTGGACCTTGAAATAAAGTGTGACCAAACGTATTAGTTTATACATGATTTCTTTATGCATTTAGGTAAGGTGATGGAAGAGGCCAGCGGAGGGTTTCAGAGCTGATTCCAGTGGTGCTATTTCCACGGCTGCCAGGCTTTGTCCCATCCTCTGTTCAGTAACAGTGCCCATTGTCATCCCGAATCATGAAGCCAGTCCACGAGCGCAACCAGGAGTGCCTCCCTCCCAAGAAGCGGGACCTCCCTGTTAACCACAACAACAACAACACCTCTACCAACAACATTAACAGCAGTAGCATCAGCGGCAGCATTGGGAGTGGAGGAGGAGGAGGTGAGGATGCCCCGTCTTCACAAAGCTCTGGAGCGAGTGGAGAATGTAGTGGCGAATGGCTGCGAGCCCAGCCGAGCGTGCATTATGGGGTGGAGGGTGCTGAGGGTCTCGTCGGGCTTCCTATGGATCAGTATAGCATGCTTTATAAAGTAGCTCTGCCTGCTGGCACCTACTCACCCACCAATCTGCACCCCGTTCTTAGCCACATTTCTCCTGCCTACACCGTTCCCTCCCAGGTGTTACAGCACACAAACGTTCCCTACCCTCCGCTCTGCTACACCCAGATCCCTCACTCCTCCTTGCAGTTTGTTAGCTCTCCCTACGGTGCTGCGGTTCCCTATGCCGTGCCCCCGGGATTCATTCCCAGCTCTTTGATACCACCTCAGTCCGCTATTTCCCAGACGCACTCCGCACACCTGGTTCAGTATCCGTCAGTCATTCAGGAAGGGGTTGCCTCTTCGCAGCAGCAGGTCTCGACCCATGCATACACCAAGATGGGAGTTCCTCTGGTGCTTGCTTCTGAGCAAACGGCGACACAAGCGCAACTTGGGACTGTAGGGATGCTGCCTGCCGGGGAGCTCAGCCCTAGAGCTGTGTACTACCACCCTACTGTTAGGGGCGTCCAACCGCAAAGAGACCTGCGCTGCAGCTCCATGGAGCAGGAGAGAGAGGTGAATGGAGGGGACAGAGATCACGGAGGCAGGGAGAGCCATCAAGATGCAGTTTATTCGGCCAGAAGTGGACGGCTGCTGCAGGCCGCTGCGGCTGAGCCCCAGAGCTTTAAAAGCCGCAGGCCGGAGGGCAGAATGTCGCCAGGACAGTGCAGCACACCGGACACTGATTTCGAGGTGAGGGAAGGATGGTTTACTATCATAGGCTCACTCAGGGTTTGCTAAAAAGTGCCTAAATAACTATTTGAAAAGGGGAAGTGATTTCAGAGGAAGAGCAAGTTATATTACCAGGAAAGTGCTTTAAATAAATAGGGTGATGTTTTGATTTCAAATTGATTTCTTAATTTGCCACATCGCATGACTTTTGAGTGCACCTTAGAAAAGCTGAAAAGTGTTTAAAATGATGGGGAAACTTGAATTCAACACTTAAAACAATAGTGAAAATGTTTTATCTAGCAGTTTTTCTGATGTTAATAATTTTGCATCACGTTGTCAAATATGAGATTCAAGTTTTTGTCTAATCCGTATATATATATATATAAATATAAATGAGGAGAGCCAAATTAAACAAATAACAAATCGTTGTAAAAATTTTAAAAGATGAAAGATAAATATTTTGAATTAGCTTTTATTTAAGATTCAATTTTAGCTCAAGTAATTTATGCTTTTGTCATTTTTATTAGTTCTTTTATATTTATATTTGGTGTTACATTATTTTTTGTTCAGTTTTTGTTTATTTAATTTTAGAATTAAACTTGATTTCAAGGAAACATTTCTAATTTTCGTTTAGGTTTTTATGGTTCTAAAATATATATTTAACTTTATTTCAGTTTTGTTTCAATTACTGACTTTTTAGTTAACAGTAACTGCACTGGAGCTGAATCATATATTAGTACTGTGAATGTCTCCTACATCGTCGCTACTTAATGCATTTCCAGAATTTGTGCTTTTTTTTAGGCAATTCTTGTGAGTCAGCACCAGTTACACCACTTCCTTCCTTTAATAGCTCTTCTTTGGGTGTGTTAAAGATTGAGTAACTCAGGCTACTACTTCTTAGAAACAACAGAGGTTGTTTTGATTTATATCAAAATATGAGTCCAGTCACTTCCAGCTTGTGGTGCTCCCATCCAAATTCTGAAATAAAATGACACTTTAAATTTGGTTCCTTTTCAGGTCCAGCAGGTGGTCGGACGACTTGCCTCTCCTGTCCAAGGCATGAGTCGCAAGGAAGCAGCACATGTCCCTCTGAACCTGTCTCAAAGCTCTCAGAGGGGTCGAGAGACTCAGGGCGAAGTCAGAACACCGTATGCATCAAATCCAGCTGAATCTAGAGCACATCAGCAGCAGATCGTTCAACAAGGCCATGCCATTATCCTGGCCAATGGACAGCATGTTCTTGTGCCTCTGGAGTACCATCACCACCAACAGCAGCAGCAGCATTTCCAACCCAACGATGTGGCCTCGGCAGCAATTGCTGCTTCTCCCGCTCCATATACTAAAGCCATGGATGCAAGAGCATGCCTTCTGGAGCGGACGGTGGTGGAGCTGCCTCCCCAACAGGGGCAACAGCCCTCCCAGCAGCCTCTTGGTACTTTCCCACAGGCTCCTCTGCTGGCACCCTCCGGCCCGTCGCACTTCATGAAGGGCGCCATCATCCAGTTGGCTACCGGAGAGCTCAAGCGTGTAGAAGATCTGCAGACTCAGGACTTCATGCGGAGCGCAGAAGTGAGCGGCGGGCTGAAGATCGACTCAAGCATGGTGGTGGAAATCCGCGCTAGTCAACAGAGGCCCGGTCTAGTGGCGCTACATTTCAACGTGGGGGAGCAGCAGAGCAAAGTGACTATAGATGTTCCCCCCGAACACCCGTTTTTTCGTTTTTGGCCAAGGCTGGTCGTCTTGTAACGCTGAGCGGACTGCCCAACTGTACGGTCTCACCTGCCACCATCTGCAAGTGGGCGATGTCTGCGTCTCTGTGACGATGCAGCAGCAAGCCGCGTCGCAGCAGAAACCGCCCCAGCAAGTTCAGGCCCGGACTCCCACCAAAGTCAACTCCACGTCAGGAGCCCCACCTCAGCCCATGGGCCCCCCTGCACCCCAGCACACCCCTCGGCCACAAAGCCAATTAAAAATGGAGCGCATCCATCGAGAGAGGGATCGGGACAAGGAGGAGCCCATGCAGGTCGGGGGTTTGCGACATGTCGACGTGTCCCCAAGACCTAACAGGACTTCAGCAGAGCACACTCGGAGCCAGAGCAACTACTATTTGCACACTGAGGGTCATGCTCCACTGGGAACCGGAGCGGGAGCCCCTTCCATAGGGGCGTCCCAGAGGCGCTGGTCTGCCCCTGGCTTCCAAAGATACAGCATCAAACACGAGGAAGGAGGGAGTTTAGCATCAGCTGCCACCTCTGGCTCCTCTCGGCCATCGTTTATCCCTCAGGAGGTCAAGCTTTCCATCGAGGGCCGCTCGAACGCCGGGAAGTAGCAGACAAAAGAGATTGTCTATGGGAGCGAAGTGTCAGTTGGGCGAATGGATGCGAAAGAGGGAGCGTGGTTGGAGGGAGAGAGAATGTAGCCTCAGAATGTTTGAGATTTTGCACATATTGGAAGATTCCCCCTGCCGCCCCCTTCTTCGGTTCTGGTCTCGAGCAGAGGACTTTTGTGTCAGGTCATGATCAGCGTTTGCAATGATCTGCATGGGCAGCTTTATCTGGTAAATCACATACCAAAGCCTGCGTCATCTGTGTGTTCCTGTGAGTGAACTATCATGTTAGGCAGTGATCATTTGCGCGAAGATATCATGCAGTTCCTCGAGTAGATGTTTATTTCAGAAAGGCCAGGGATAAGAATGGGATACAGCCATAGAGTCTTGACAAGCCTTTACGATAGTAATAAATATATATTTTAAAGAAGGACAAAAGAGGATAGATTGCTCAACAACTTTTTCCCCTAAAAGACAGGCTCTTTCTCTTTAAACGTTGACTGTCTCCCTTGTTGCGCCGCCAGGCTTTTGTTGGCTAAGACCGTAATTGGACAGTTTTTAATGCGTGTCTTTCTAGATGTGTGTTAGTCCTCACTTTACTACACTCTTCTCCTCTCCCTGCCTCTTCTCAGGGTGCTTCTGCTGAGGAATAATTTCTAGTCTGGAGTTTGAGAACAGTTGCCCAGTGCCGTCATATCAATCAATTGATCCAACAATCGTTCTACAATCAGGAACTATATCCAGATGAAGTCTAGCATGCATCTCTTAACTGTTGCATTAACAACTCCTCAGTGGTTTTTAGTTTTGATTCAGCAGTGGTTCTGAATCTGCATTCCAGTTTCAATGTGATCTCTCCTTTCCAACCCATTGGAGTTATCATTTCCCAGAAAGGCCGACCTAGGAAAACCACCTCTAAATAGTACCTCATGGTTGGAAAGATCCTTAAGTCTGATTATTAATTATTTTTATTTAATCCTACATTGTTGTGCCCTATTCCTGGAGGCAATATGTGGTGTCAGCCAAAATCAGCCCTTCTTGCGAAGCTGAGACCAAATGCCAAACAGGTTCTAGCTGTTTGCGAACAGCCTGTTCCTGTGAAATGGATTATTGCTCTGAAGCATGCAGGTTACATGAAGTCATCCCGTGGAAGCGTTTAGCACGCACAAGTGTAGAGTCACTGCTTTTGGGTGTGAACTGACCCTTCTCAGTTATCAAAATCAAAGCAATAGTTGTCATTCTTCTTCTTTTTTTTTTTTATCCCGTACAAAACAGATTAATCCTTCTATTTCCATTATTCTATGTCCAACAGTTGCAGTCTGTATGTAGAGGCGTTTTTATCCTTATCTTACGCTTCTCTTGATTTTCTAAGATGATGCAGTTTTACTTTGTGATAATCCTCGTTCTAGCAGTTACAACAGGAGTTAATTTAAAGCATGCAATTACCCTTAAAACAACACCTCTGTCCTTTAGGTAGGTTTTCTTTCTGAATTTAGTTATGACTAATATGAAGGCATACATCGAAATGGGGCTTTTCTAAAACACCCACTGATTAGGATGTTCAGAATCAGCTCTTGTACTTTATAGAGAGATCTTGGCCCCTTACGTTGTGTCCTAACCAGGTAAGACAAGCGATAAAAGTCGTGCTTGAATTGCAGTGTCGTGTCTGCAAAAAGCACCAAGCAACAGGATGCTTTGTCTTTCACATTTATCGGTTTTTATACTTGTGGTATTGTGCTCTGTAGTCCTGGCCACTGTTGAAACCTCAAAGGTCCAAATTATTTCCGTAGGTTTTGACAGGCTGTGATTTTGTCGCAGGCATGTTTGCTTTCAGTTTGGATGGACAAATTCACTGGAAACTTGTCAGATCATACCTGGTTAGGACCAGTGTTGAACTGAAAACTTATCTAAAACAGCTCTTCTCTGGAAAGAGCTTCATTAATACTGTTTCTAATCTGTGCTGATGTTTCTTCTTTGGTTTTTGTAATTGGTGAACTCTTGTACAGTATAATGTTCTGTCTCTCTTCTTGGCAATATTACCCACGAGTGATTTTTAAAACTTGTACTGCAGGTCTATTATTGCACAGATAAGTTCAATTGATTCACGCTGACTCTTTAATGGGAATCAGATGTTTTATTGTATTTGGTTTCTTCTTTTAATAATGAAGGGAAAATGTTCATATTGTTTTGAGGTGTTCGGTTTGTTGGGGGGGTTTTGGCTCATGAGAAACTGACAGGCAAGGTTGACACTGTTTACAAATTAGCCAAGAGAAAATGCTGCAGTTTCACTTTTCATAGTTACTGAACATTTTCAAATGGATGAAATCATGACTTAAGTGCAATTAGACCAAATATTATAAACATAATGAAGCTCATGTTTTATTTCAAAACAGCATTCCAGAAAGAGCCTGACATTCCCACTTTTGTTAGTTTTATTTTTGTTCATGTTTTTATAGTTTCCCTTTTTTTCCCTCAATATGTTGATGCCACTTACAAATTTGTCAGATGCCAATTTTTATTTCCATTTCGACCCAAGTTCTTTCATGAGACCTTTGATATTTCTTTGCGTTATTGGCTCTTGGCATTGTTGGGCTGTCTGTGTTTGGACCAGGATTTAGTTGAACTCTTTTGGCCTCTTACTATCACTCAAAGCTTTAAGAGAAGATTTTTTTTGTTATTTTAGGTAAGAAATGTTTTGTTTTTTATATATATATATATATATATATATATATATATATATATATATAAATGTAGCGCTAGCATTGGACCAGTTAGATTTCGACTTCCTCCAAACGGCATCGACCTCAACGATACCACATGTCTGTGAAGTTCTTAGTCCTCTAATGTTAAAGAGAAGTTCGGAAGGGGTATAAACAAGGGTCATCACTTAAATTCACAGGACTCGTGACTAATTATGAGGGTGTATCCCTGTTGATTACAACCCTGGTATTAAACCCATCTGGTTTTTTGGCATTACTAACAAGTCTGATTTAACTAAATGAAGAAGTATATCGATTAGTATTTGGTTTTGATCACCTTAAATTGGTTCAAATCCATTTGTTGTTTCCATTTATGAAGAATTTCACAAGCATCATCTGTTAGTATTTAGTTTGAAGACATCCTGTTCCTTCTTAAAAGGAGTCCCACTTTCATGCTATTTATAATCTGGTCTCAAATCTAGTTCGTTATTTCTTCCTTCCTCTGTCTCCTTTGTCCCAGAACGTTATGGTGGCACTTTGGACCCCTTTATGTTCACAGAGGACACTTTGTTATAGTTCACGTTCAACCATGTGTCAACTGTCTAAAAGGGCCACAATTGTCCCCTAAAGCCTTGTAGACAAATTTAATATCTTTCCGACCAGGAAAAACAGCTTAAACTTGCCTTATCTGGTCTTCTGGGCTCAAGCCACTTGGTCCGCCAGCTTCAGCTGGTTTAAGTTATTACATTGTTCAATCACAGACAGGGAAAATGTGATGTTTATAACGGGTTTGTTATTCAAAATTCAGACCTGTTCCATTATTTTAAGTATTAGAATTGAAGCAATACTTGACTCAATAGCAGAAGGATACAGCTTTAGCATGAGCTATGCAGTAGAGACTCAGTCAGCACCCTAATGCAGTTTCAATCCTCAGATCTCACCAGAAGTCAGCTGCACGTTTAATATCGCTGTACATTCTGTGTTTTTCTAGTAACCCACTGACTCTGTGACCTTTATGGTAGTGGTTCGTTATATCACTACCAAGTCACAACCCGATGCTTATCTGGTGTCGCTTGGTTGGTGCTGTATGTTTTTATTTTTTTTGTATCTGTCAGCAATGGTGCACTGTTCTCGGTCTTCTCAAATGCACTGCTTTACCAGCCGTCTCTTATCGAGATGAAATCTCCAATCTGCAACCTTCGAGGCGGAGATGGACTGAGTACGCTTTCATTAAGATCTGAGCTACTATCATGTGCACTGTAAACAAGAAGCGTTGACGCTATGTTTGTGCCTTCCCAATGTCTTAACTTTACTCTGGTCTGTCTTATTAAGCTTTGTACTCTGGGAGATTTGTGTGTCTCCATTTTACTTTTAATGTCATCATGCCATATTTCTCACTGGCTTAAACCCTACTGTGCTGTCGTGGGCCATTTTGATCCTATCTAAACATCAGCGCGAAACTTCATGGCATCCTAAATACTAGAATTAGAGATATTACAATATACATTTAAAAATGGAGTGCTGCAGTGATTACTTATTTTTGAAGGCCAACCTGAAAGTTCAACACCTTGGTGTCCTCAACAAAAACCCAATAAGATTGTTCCATTGGCTTTTGGATTATTTGCATAAAATATTATTTTAGGTACTTGTTAACATCTGCCTTTTTCAAGACAAGTAACAGCTTAAAGAAAAACCTTACTGATTTATGTGTCATAAAGAAAACGTGAACATATCTTGAGCTTGTGTTCACCATAGACCTTGTTTCAGGCATTTAACCAAAAACACGAACGCTAAACTGCGTTTTTAGGTTTTGGCTTACAGAATTGCGTCATCCCTGCGGCACTTTGTAGTTTGGTTAATGACGTAAGATCAATTTTGGGGGAAAATGAGACTCAAGCTGTGATTTTTATCATGCAGGGATAATTTGATGTATCTTCAATGGTAACAGCGCAGAAGGGTTTAGCACAAGCTACATTCCTATAGACAGTCTGCATTTCCTTCCCTGTACGGATGTGTTACAATTAATCAAATCATGTCCTTACCTCGCCTTTGCAGAAATGTCAAGTACAGCATCCCATTTTAAAGCATTTCATCTCCCTTTAATGATTAGGGCATCTGCATACTAGATAAACACGGGGTTTCATGGTTAGAAAGTTGAAATAAATTGGGAATTTATTTTCCAAAGAGCACAACCAGACCAGCTTGCAAACGAGTGTATTGCAGTTCATTTTCAGGTTGCTAGAACAGTATTTCTAGAGCATATCTGGTGTGCAGACGCCCTGTTCTTCTTTGCATTTAGGGAATCGCATGTTGTTCTTCCATAGATCCTCACCTAATCATGTAACATAGACGTTTGTCACTTTGATGCAATGAAATGTTCTGCACTTATTTCCGCTCACCTGTAGTGTTACGGTAAATGTTTTGCCATCATATTGAATCATTTGAAACCACGTAAAACAATCATCCATTTGTATGCTTGTACAGATATGCAGATAAGTTTTGTATAGTATTAGCTTGTCAATAACGCCTTAATATGTGCACCGTTCGTAAACGCTGTGTAGAAGTGACTCCCCGCTCTGCAAGGTCGTATGATTTCACATGGAGACAAAGTCTCGAGTAGTCACTGACAACAATTAGTGATGTTGCACTTACTAATTGTAAGACGATATTTTGGGACTAGCTCACAATGTGTATCTTTGTTGAACACAATGTAAGCTTAACATATGTTCTAAACCTTAAATGTTGTATTTATATTTTGCTCTTGTTAGTTGGGCAGAAGTGAAGACTGATGCTTTGCACTGTTGACATCGCTGATTCTAGCTCGGGAAACATCTTCCTTCACTTCTCAGTGCTTTAGAGAAAGCGTGTGATGTACGAATCTCACAAAACCCAGTGTTGGGAAGGCTAATTTGGAAATGGAAAAGGTTACAGATTACAAGTTACCCTATTTAAAATGTAATACGTAGTGTACTGATTTCAATGACTTTATTAATGCAACTTGGTTGCTTTTTTGATTAGGCTACTTCTCTAAATTTCTAACAAATGTTTTCAACTTTTAATCAACTCTCAGACAGGTTAAAGCCTAAAGCTTTCAGTGGCAATGTGGATTGATGTAATTGTCAGATGTTTCAAATTAAAACAAGAGTCAATCAAAAGCATCAGAATAGCTTCGCTTTACTAAACGGCCTGTAAATGGCAGGAGGCATCGTGCAGATCATAAACAGGCAAAGCAACAAATTAATATCAACACATCCTAGCTTTTACAGAAAATATTCAGATGTAGCCCCCGTTGTAATCGTTAACATTTTCATAACTAACTGTAATTGAATTACACTTTTTTTCTAACTGTAATGGACTTTTATTTTGTAATTAATTTACTTAAAGCCATTAAATGGTACCTATATTTACTCCCCAACACTAATAAAATCATATGTTGCCCCAAAATCAAATCCCCTCTAAATTTTGTATTTGAAATTTTACAAAGATATTTCTTTTCTCGATCAGCATTAATATTGAGAAAAAATAGATGACCAGCTCTTTATCACTGGAACTAGCTTTTTTTCTCATTAAAACGGTTTGAGGAAGTGAGTGAAAGATACATTTACTGGAGTCTGTGTTAGAAGATGGTGCGTCTAAAGCGAGAGTCTTTGCAGTTATTGATATAGTTTGAGCTGAGAGTCCTGGGAAATATTTAACAGAAGTCCATTTAGTCTCCCTGTTGACTGTCGATGCGAATGACGAGTTTTGAGCTGACGTGTCAGTTTGTGACGTGTGAGAACGACTGACCCCACTTGAGGATATCCGTCTGGGTTACGGATGAATGTGCAGCTCTGTATCAGTAACATTTCAGTGCGTTATATTGGAATCATTGCTTCAAATTGATTTGGATTTTTTTTATTGAATGTGTATATATTGTTTTGGAAGGCTTTTATGAAGCGAACACATGGCGGTTTGTGTAAATCCCAGACCGAACTCGTTGGCGCGGCAGGCCAGAGTCAGTAATGTCGGATGAAATCAGGTTTCTAACGGTTGCAAGGTTTTAAAGGAATCATTATATACTCTCGAATTTGATATTGTACTTCTTGGCACTAAGTGACATTGCTTTTTATGTGATCTGTGACTGGTTTTAAAAGAGATGGCATCTTTGTTTAAGGCATCAAATCTGCGAAATATATGCAATGATGTAAGTGTAATATTCAATCCTCAAATATAATCCAGGTTGTATAAACTTTGTATAGTACATTTTAATATCGTATGGCCGTACCAATATGTATTAATTCTTCTCAGAAGCCTTAGAGTTGTCTACCCAAAGTGCTCCCTTAGACTACCCTATACCTACCTGAACTTTACAAAGCATTAATAACTATATTTTGTTGCGTTTTTATTTGTACCCTTTTTGAATAAAATAGATTTGTACTGTATATTTGTATCTCTCTGTGAACTACTTAGGGCTGTTTTGTTTTATTTTTGTTTTCCTGTTTAATTCTATGTAAGGACACAAAGATATTGTATTTTTATTGTTACAGCTAACTTCTTGGATACATTGCATTTATTATGTTTGTTAAGTAAACTCAATATAATATATATATATATCTATATAATATTAACATGCTGGCTTGATGTCTGTTTTTTCATATTCATTCCATTCTAGTAATTGTAATAAATTCTAAATAGAATTGTAAAAGTGCATCGACGCACCTAAAGAATACAATGCAGAGTAATATTAGATTATGATTACAATAATACCCAATGTATTATGCATTCATTCTTTTAAAAAGCTGAAATACAACCCTTGAGTCTGTGAATTTACAACTTTGTGTATTGCTATTTATTTTTTAATAAGGGGGTGATTTTATTTTTTGGGGGGGTTTTCAGCATGCTTTTGAAAATAACTAAAATAAATTAATCAAAATGTATCGTGACCAAATTTCAGATGAAATGCATTATATCAACTGCAGTGCATCGTTTTATTACAGTGGGGCCTGAAAATGCTCCGATACACATAATATTGTCAGCATGACAATTTTTGAACACCAGATTTTCGGCTTGGTCTCAGATGTTTTAATCTCACTTTACTTATGTAGACATGTTTTCAAGAGAGAAAGACAGAAACAGACTTGTAGCAGTAAAGTCAATGTTTATTCCACATTCTGTTCCTGCTTTTACGACGAGCTTTCAACCTGTTAACCCAATAACAGAACATGGCTTTCTGAACAGGACCATTTGGCGTTGTGACATTGTCACTTAAGTAGTTTCATTCATTTTGGCCTTTTAGATTTGTAAACATTATCATGAAAATATCTACAGACTGACAAAAATACAAGTTATTACTGAACTCCAATCCTTAATGAAAAGCTCGTATAAATGCGTTTATAACATGCAAGTTCCTTTACCAGGGTTTTACTGACATATGCACAGATATGTAAAATAAAATGGTTGTTTAATACATAACATGTCACATGGCAATGCATACCACTAAAAATACTAGTTTAGGAATAATGCAGACTAAATAGGGTTACGGTTGGAAAATACTCTTTTATATTTTATCTTCAAAATAGACAATGCATCCTGCCAACATCTCATTCGTGAATACAGAGACTCATTTGATTTTCTCATTGCATCAGGATGGGTTTCCGCAACTTTGATGCTATTGTATGAAATAGCTCAGCGCTTTATGATGAATTTTAGGGAATTGTTCATAAAAACTGAATTTTTCTTCCTGAATGTACATACATCAACACGGTCCTTATCAAGGGAGTAACTGAAAACAAAACTATGGATGGATCTGGTGGTCGAGGGTTACGGATTTGAGGACCAATGGCTTAACTGTCAAGAGAGTTGCCTGAGGTTTGTGTTCTGGAGCATTTGAGTCCATTTACTTTCATATCAACTGCATAGTAGTAATACAAAGTTTCTTGAGTACAGCTCTCAATTGCATAGTGATGCTTCATCACATGTACATTTAAATCCTTTCTTTACTTAAGCAGCCCATCATTAATACTTCACAGCAGCATAAAACATGGGACCAGTATCCAGTTGCCTTCAACTGTGCGGGAAAGCTCAACTGCTTCACTTTTGAGTATTAGAGGTATCTCTAAAGAAGGTAATGACAACATTATGAATTTAAAACACAGAAATGTGCATCATTCACTGTAGTAATAAATAAATGTAATAAGTGTTGGAATGAAATATAAGACATGCATATTATACACACAGTCTACCCTGTTTCAAGAGGTGCTTACAGATGGTCCGTTCTAGCATGACTGGCCCTTCCACCTAATATGAAAACACCGAGAAGTGAGTAAAGTTTCAAGGTGACGTGTGTAATGTTCTCTCAACTTGTAGAGTGGTTCTTAAACTGTTGTTTGCGAGTTTAGTCAATAAAAAAGACTTGAATAATTAAAAGCGCCAACATTTAATTCACCAACTAATATTAACACCATTTTATGCGTTTTATTAAGTGTTTGTTGTCAAGTGTACGTAAGATTTTTCTTGGTAAGCAAACAGTCGGCTCGTCAAAAGCAGCGTTAATTTCTATAAAAAGGAACAAAACAGCCTTCTGGCAAATGTACTGTGGCTCATGAGAGAATCGGAGAAAAAGGGCATTGAATGACACCTCCGAATGAGATTTGGTGGTCTGCTTTTGTTGTTTACTCTTGAAGTGGTCAAACCCAAAAAGTTAAGAACCACTACCATAAACATTGCGGTGCTTTGTTTGTTGGGCGTTCGCAAACAATGTCAATTGGTTATCATTTTTGGTGGGAGTACCTGTTTGGTGAATAATTGAATATAGGGGGCAGTTTGGGATGCAAGTGTTATTTTGGCCATCAGTTGTTGAGCAGAAATTACACACGTCACCTTTAAATTGGTGTGAAACATTTGCAAATGTGTCTTTACCTTGTCATTTAAATGTTTACCATACAT
Organism: Oxygymnocypris stewartii; assembly: GCA_003573665.1. Lineage (NCBI taxonomy): Eukaryota > Metazoa > Chordata > Actinopteri > Cypriniformes > Cyprinidae > Oxygymnocypris > Oxygymnocypris stewartii. The sequence continues at coordinate 17,662 of QVTF01003633.1, forward strand.
ATGCATCATCACTGCTTCATACAGGAGGGATTTCTCTCTGGAAGTGTTCGTCCTGATTGTTTCATTGTACATGCATTCGTTAAACCTTTACATCATTGCACATCTCATAGAATTTGCACACAAATTCATTTTAACCATTAAATATAAAACCAAAGCAACACTTTCCAGTGACCAAGGCAACAGTTTGAATTTGTACACTACTTATGTTGCCACAGAGATCGAGCACACACTAAGTGCCTCACCATTATCAACAAGCATTCCCAGGTCCAGTGCGGGACCACACTGGTTTAAAGAGGTAAAATACACATTATACAGTACAGTGAGAGCAGCAGAGGGAAGAGACTGGTTGGTTAGTTGAGACGTCATGGAGTTGCGTAATATCCATATCAACATTTTGGCTCAGGTGAGGAGTTTGCAGTCTGAACAAGATAAATGGCCAATGTGACCAGTAAAGGTGAGTAAAATTGAGTAGGCCTATATAATCTGAGCAAGTGGTGATGATAATGAAGAATAAGGAAGAGGAGGTCTCCTGCTCCTCTTGTGTTCTCAGGAGGATGCGGTGATCCACACCATCCCTGAGTTCCTAGACAAATATCAACCCGTGTAGCATTGTGATAAGGTATAAAGCCTTTGGGAGGTCAGAGATGTGTGTCTGAATGTGCTTTGAAACGGATACATTTAGTATCTAACAGGTACATCCGCAGAAATGACCTTTATCTTTTAAAAATGGACAGTCTCCAATAGAGGCCTTGTCCCAAATGGCACCCTCAGCCCTTGAAGTCTTCACGGAGTCCACACTTAAGTGATATTATGACACACAGACTGTCAGTTAGTAGTCCGTTACCAAAGTCCGCACCAGTCCGTGCTCAACTAAAGGGTGCATTTAGGGACAGAGTGGCTGCAAAGTTGGTCTCCTTGTAAATCTTGACAAGTAGGACACCTTACGGTCTGTATAAGCAAAGACCACAAGCCCCACTTAAGCCGCTTTTCCACTGAAATTACCTGGAACAATTTGTCCTAGGAACTTTTATCCCCCAAACGTGTTGCTGTCTGCGTTCCCATCGCGGTCTAAAGTACCGAGAAGATTAGGCAAATAGTCTAGTGACGTAGGTCTGCCGCGCATTTCTTAACCAAGTATGCACATTTTTAGACTTGGATCCTCAGTAGTTCGGACTTGCAAATTCGACTCGGAAGTGTGAGCTCCCGCGGACGAAATGATGCAAGTCCGGTAATTCTGAAAAGAGCAGCGTGCTTGATAACATCAGGCAGCTCACCTCGGCTTCTGCAATTTTCCTCACTGTATTTACAATAAGATTTAAATATGATATCAAACACCACTGCCTCATTTCAGTTTCATTTTAAACATTAATAGCCACAGAAATGTAGTTCAGGGAATGTAAGCTACATACATTACAATGAAACGAAATATTATATCAAACAGTATTGCCTCTTTTAATTTTAATAGAATAAAGACCAAAGATTACCTGTAGATTTACCCAAAACGAATTACATCTGATGTTTAACCACTACAGAGACATCAGAGCCAGCGGCAAATGTCAGAAGGACTAGCTGAGGTAAGGCTGCTCTCGTCCAGAAACATGAGCACTGAGCGCTGGCTGGTCGGGTGGAGCTCAAGTCTCCCTGAAATCGGCGAAGCACATTTTCAAAATAGGTTGCTGTCTTTATAAATAAACTGCAGATTTGAGTTTTAAACAACTACATTCTCGCCTAAAATGCATTTTAAAACTGCATTTCATGTCACAATAACAGGAATATTTAAAAATATGCGAAATACAATGCTGCATAAATTCAACCAATCAGCATGCTGCATCAGCACCCAAGTCCCACCCCCGAAAGTTTTGGACCTTTGAAAAAGTACTACCTTGCGAGCGAGGACTTTCCGAGGGGCAAATTTTTACCCAAAACTTTATTTAGATCCTGGTTCCTGCGGTGGAAACACACCGAGTACCGGCCCAAAGTCCCTAGTTCCTGGGGAAAGTTCCTGCGGTGGAAAAGGGGCTTTAGATTTCAGCATTTTGGTCAGCGGCACTCAAACAGCATTTAAATAAAGAGTTGTCGTTTCGGCAAACATGTAGGGCAATGTTTATACCAGGGGTGTCCAATCCTGCTCTAGGACGGCCAACATCATGGAGAGTTTATCTCCAATCTACTCCAACACACCTGCCTGGGGGTTTCAAGTAACCATGAATACCTTGATTAGATGGTTCAGGAGTGAACTCTGGAGGATGTACCCTCCAGAAGCAGGACTAGAGGACTACACCCCTGGACAAGTGTATGTGTTGGCATAGGGAACATGGAGTCAGTGTGTGGACCTGCACAGCCCTTATGGTTCTGGTTGAGGCCACAGGTGTGACTAGGCCTTGCAAAGATCCCATGGTGAGGTAGTTTTTGTTCTGTGAGTATGAACTAGTAGTGACCCAATCTTGGGTTCTGGGAGGTGAGCCATAGTTGCAGGTAAACTCCAACCTTTTAGACTGGCAAATTTGAACAGTGGGCTGAGTGTGGAGTGTGGGGACACGTCTCACTCCTGTAATTGTAGGTCCGTGTGCAAACAGAGAACCTCCTTCTGGAAGGATCTCACTGCTCTGAAGAATGACGGCTAAAAGTCTGAGCCTTGAAAAAGTAGACAAGTCTCCTAAAACATGCTTACTGAGAGGATTTGCAATTCAGTTCAAAAGTTTAGTTAATTTTGTAATATGTTACAGAAATCCATAAAGGGTTGTTCACACTGACAACAATTAAATCATTGGGGCTTGGCAAGTCGGCATGGTCTTGGTTGCTAGTAGGTGTCCTAATTGACTGATAATGATTGTGGGACTCTTGTTTCCTCTTCTAACTACCAGATGGGAACATTATCTGCATGATTGCCTACTCTTCGTTTGATTTTTCACTGAGATCATGGATAAAGGGATGAGCCACCCCAGAGGGGTTCTTTGCCAAGCTTCAGTTTTTCAGGAGGTTCTACTCTAATCCGCCACCCTTAAGAGTTCGAACCAACTGCTGCCTTGTCTATCCTGTAGAACCACTTCTGTACCCAACTACAATATCCAAGTTTATCAGGCAGCGGAAAATGTGAGCTTCGTTGGCTATACTACCACGTGTTGCTGCCTGTCTGCATCAAGTTGAACTCTGCACAACATTGTTGCATTGCAACTCATGGTCTTTCGTGTTGCCTCAAATCTGTCTTTGAAAGTGAAAGCCATCTGGTGCCTATGACACTGCAAATCGCTGTCAAGATGAGCACCTCCTTGAAACTGCAAGACTATAACCTTCTCATCCCAAATATGGTCAAGATTATGAATGGCAAATTCTTCTCAAATGTTGGGCAAAGAGGTGTTTGGAGCTGTGCTTGTTAGGGAAGCTTCATAAACAGTCCATTGTCCATGGAAGGAACGGACATGGGAAAAGGAAAACTGGAATAGACTCATATCAGCAGTGAGCGCAAGCCATCGCAGCAGGGTCATGGCTCGATCTGGTTTCTCAGCGATGGGTCGATTTTTTCCAAGCGCCGTTTTAGCCTCTTGGCCTCCCTCTCACGAATCAGTCTTGCCTGCCTCTTCTCGGGTGTCTCGTTGGCCCGCTTGAGTCGCATGGCCTCCCGGTCTCGCTGCAAACGACGTGCCCGCTGTCGTCCGTCTCCTGCATCCTTTGCAGACGCTTTGACTCACGGTCTCGTAAGCGGCGGACCTCCTGCTCCTCTAGTGACTCACATGCCCGCTTGTCTTCTTGGCTGTTCGTTCCCGTTCAAGCCGATGCATCCGCCACATCTACGGGTTCGTTCTTTCCTACGGATCGCCCATTTTCCGCATGGACGGCGACTGGGCATCCACAAGCTGCTGGTAGGCTATGCAGCTGTTGCAGACCAAACAAAAACCCCAGCCGGGTACACGGGCATAGGGTTCATAAGGTCTGGAAGAGGTGGAAGTCCCATGCTGGAAGGACTGAGGCTGTCACAGAGGGAGGGAAGAGAGGTGCAGAATGGAGAGAAGACCATCTGGCAATGAGTTCAGTCAGGACCGGGATTTGTGTTTGGGTTAGTCATAGTGCTTCTGGGTAATGAGTGGACATGGCACAGGCCTCACCCCTCACTGTTGATCTCTACACTGCTTGTGTCGAGGAACTCCTTCAGCTTTTCTCTACAATTTCTAGACCAGGAAACAGTTAGAAACAACAATGAAGCACAGCATCCTAGTAAATCATGTCTTGAGTAAAGAACTTACCTGTTAAAGTTGTTGGTGTCTGTGAAGCGAGCCCCAATACAGCACAGTTGGACAGTCGGTCCTCTGATGGATGAGAAGATGGCGACCAAGAGAGCCTGGAGAACTGAGAGCTCTTCCACAAACAGGACAGATATAACTCTTACTGACCACCCACAGCTGTGTGCTGATAAAAGTAAATAAGGTGCAAAGAGATTTCATACATTAATTCTTCTCAAATGAAGAGCCTTTAAGGAACTGTCCAAAATTAAAATAGTTATTATTAATTAGTACATCATTGATCATTTACATGCATTGAAGAAAGTATTACAGGTTTTACACCCTAGAAAATAAAGCTCATCTGAGGTTTGGAACGGCATACGATTGAGTGAATGACAAATAATTTTCATTAGAACTTTTAATATATTAAACAACTTTTGCATAGATTTTTCGCTTCAAATTTGGATTCCATCCAGTCCGAAGTACACAAAACATGTTATGAGCCGGATTTTAGTACACATACAATTTTCACGTGTCCCTGCTGCTTGAGTTTGTGTTCATAATTACTTTAAAGTCCGTTAGTGTGTGATCTCCAGTGTTTAGTGTCTGATGCCAAGCCTTTGTCTGTTACAGTTTACAAAGTCAGCAACTATATGTCGCCTATTGTTTTAATCATATTGTGTATCCAACCCTTAGGTGTGCTTTACAATCTGCACATAATAGACGAGCACTGACGAGTGATTTGATCACAAATCGTTTTGGACTCCAGTACACACATGTATTAGCAATGTCCACTTGTGATTGGATCACCCGAGATAATTTTAATTACCAGGTGCAAAAAGAGTCTAAAAGATGGGATAGGCTTAGGTATTGGTGTCCTCACCTGGTAGACGTGTGCGATGAGCTGATCTGGGCTACTGAACTCCAGGGAACAAAGAGGACATGCAAAAACTGCCCCCCCTGGTCTGTCCCCTCCTCGTTCTCCTAGCAGACATAATGCACCAAAAAAAAACCATTAAAACGATGAGTAACAAGACTGTTACTCATGTAATGAAATGTAGTGTAATATTTTTTTGCATATAGTATGACTGCATACAAGTGACTATACCCTGAAACTGCTAATGACTGATACGGCACTGGCGTGGTATGGCAGACTAATGAAGGCATAAGCCCTCGTGACTCATTTCAACTGTCGTGTCAACTGGGTTGCTATAGACCATGAGTCACCCTAGAAAAAAATATCTATCGATCCTTAAAGATGCCAGCAATCGTTGAGGTGGGATGACACAGAATGTTGTCATGCTTTCATCTTAAAAATTGTGGCCTTTAAACAGTTGGCCTTTAAAATTCCATGTGCTTAATTTATTAATTATCAATTCAGAATGGAAATCTGCTACAAAACAGGCATTTAATTAATCTTAGGAGTAGCTTCAATTAACACTGTGGTGGCTCAAAACAACAACAAAAAAGTAAAAAAAAGATTCAAATTTTTTTCGTAAATTAATTGTGAAGTAATCCCACCTGTTTTTATATATACTTTAATGTTGCAATAATTTCCCATTCAATCTTCAAATTACTATGAAAATGATACAGGCTACAGCGTGCGCCGCAGAATTAGAGTGCAATCAAAGAGCACGCGTTACGAGCACAGTACAAGGGCTGATAGGACAGGAATTTAGTTTTAGGAAATACAACATCTCAATTTTGGCAGCTATGTATATATATATATATATATATATATATATATATATATATCCATTCATATATCCAAATGTTGGATTCTTCCAAGCTCTCATCTCAATCTAGGGACCCACTTTATATTAAGTGGCCTTAAATACTAGGCCTATGTACTTGGCATCAAAAAATAAGTACAGTGTATTTATTGTGTTCATATTGTATTGCAAAACACTTGCTATTGAGGTGGGATACAGGTAAGGTTAGGGGATGGGTGGTGGTGGTATGGGTAGGTTTAAGGCTGGGTTAAGGAGTAAGGGATGAGTCATCAGTGTAATTAATGTAATTACAGATGTAATTACATGCAGGTATTAAGTACAATGTAAAAAACATGTATGTATACAATAAGTGCATTGTACCAAATTATTCAAGTACAAAGTAGTTAAGGCCACTTAATATAAAGTGGGACTGAAAAAAAATGTATTTGTCCTTTACATTATAAATATTTTATGCTTTAATGAATGGGCCAAAATCACATGAAAAGCATGCAAAGTTAAGTTCCCAAAAAATAAAATCCCACAAATATTGTGCAAAACGAGTCCACAAAATACTAAAATATGGGGAATGTTTTAATGTAATTTGAAACATTTTTCAAACTGTTTGTGAATTATTAAAATGAAGAACTGGTCAAGGCTGTTTTTTTTAGTTTTTTTTTTTACAGTAAAAACTGAGTTGCCTGAGCATTGTCTGTGACAGTGCTGTCATGCACATCATGATAACAGAAGAATGCAAGATAATCACACAAACATCTAAGTTCTTCCATTAAACCTCCATTACTCACCTCTTTGACGTCATCATGTAATATGAGGCCGTGGCTGCTCTTATTACTCGTCATGCTGTCATCAGCAGAGGCATTTGAGTCGTCATCTTTATCAAAATCACTATCACCGTCGTCTGGCAGCATGGGGGGGAAAAAAGTTAGTTCATAATGTTATAAATTGCTCCATCACAGGTCACCTTGCTTTTGTCTCAACACTGCAATCACAAAACTGTCTTCCTGTTGTTTTTATTTGATATATTTGATGTGCAGTTAGCAAATATATAAATAATTTCCCAGACAGACATGCCTCTGAAGCCGTGTGTCTCACCACTTGTGCTGTCTTGCTCTTCAGGTTCCTGTGAGTTGTTGCTATGGCATTCCCCGTCCTCAATGAAGTCATCTCTAGCATCCATCTCAAAAGTGTGCTGCGGGCCGGACAACCCAGTCGTGTGAAAAGGCCCTGTGAGAGAAACGACAGGGTCACGGAGAACGCCACTATATTTGAAGAGTTCAGATGCAAAAGCCTCTAAGTGCCGTTTGAATTTTCTTCTAAAATGAGCTTTTTTTTCCTCAGGCTCCTATGTTTATGTTCAGTTCTTTCACTTTAGTGGCAATGAAAAGAACCTATTCGTTGCCATTAAAGTGAAATGACTGAACCTACACAGGAGCCTGAGAAAAATGCTCCGTTTAGAAGAACATTTCAAACGGCACTTAGAGGCTTTTGCATCTGAACCCTTCATTTCAAAGCAGTTTTTAAGGGCTTTCCTGCTTTGGTTGCTAGAGCATTGCTATGTGGTTTCTAGGGTATTTTAAGAGTTTCTGTGCATTTCTGGGTGATTGCTATGTTGTTGCATACAGGCCCAACTCTGATCGCTTCGTAAATATACGATTTTTTGTTGTTTTATCGCCAAATATATAGATACGATGTGAGGCATCATTCATGACTGTTATTACTTTCCGCTTTTTCAACCAAAAATTACAATTCTTAAACCTGTGGAACACAAAAGACATTCAGGAGAACCAATCAGTATTTGTTTGCCCATACATTAAAACTGTGGTTGTTTCTATGAAGAAAAAAAGCATAGTAACACTTTCTATGAAGGCTGTATTTCTAATACATTATAAAGGTATTCTTAAGGCATTATAATGCATGCACACTGCCTTATGTGTGATCTCATAAACCGTTATTACACATAATTCTTAACTTTTTGTGGTTATAATAATTAATAACACAATGAACATGTTACATCCACTTGAACAGTAGTAATGTATTATAAATCTCATAGAAAGTCTTATAAACATCCAATGGCTTTATAATGTGCTAATATGTATAAGTGGCATTTGTCTGCTATAAATAAATAATGTAATCTTCTTTAAATAGCCATGAATGGGTTACATGACAATTTTTAAAATATTTTTATTATAATGGCACGAAAACACAACTTTCTTTCAGATGTAAATGAGTTACCAGTGAGCTTAAACTAATGCACTAATTTGTGTGAATAAGATACACAGTTGTAACACCTTCCATTAAATTGCAAGTATTCCTGTTTAAATGATAATAAATGAAACAAAGATTAAGTTCCATGTTCTGTTGTCTATTATTCAGTCACTTTTCCCATTGTTTTAGGTTTTTGCTGTATTGAGATATTTCAGTTATCTTATCAAAGTCATAATTCTGGTTTTGTGACAACACTGTTACTATTAATAATGAGATAATACAACATCTTTGGGACAGATCTTACAATAAGTTTCATTTGTAACCATTATTTAACTGCATCGGTTAATATGAACCAACAATGAAAATAGCATTAAGATTTACCAATACATTATTAAAATCAAAAGTTGTATCTGTTAATATTATTTCATGGATTATAAATTAACTACAAACTGTTGAATTATTCTAATTAAGTCTAACAAACATTGTAACAAGTGTTTTGCTCACTGTTAGATGCATTAAATAAAAAACAGGAACACTTGTAAGGTCCCATTAGTTAAACATTATGTATATATGGCATTATGCAAGCGTTATATATAACGAATACCCTTATAATGCATCATCAATACAGGCTTCTTAGGAAAGTGTCACCAAAAAGACTCCTAGATGTACATCAAAAAGCCCGAATCTGAATAATTCTCTCTTAAATTTTGACTTTCAAAGAAAAGACAACAGCGGCCAGAGCTGCGGTGGTGTTGTGTGATCCGAACATTAACACCATATCCACCTCACGCTCACCAACCCCCACGTTACACGCTCAACTCCACATACACTGCAGTCCCAGAGGAAACCGCCTGCATCTCCTGCGTGCCTCTAATGTGAGATTCATCTCCTCCAGAAGCACTCCATACACCCACACGGAGATGCCATTCCCTCTGCATCCCATTATTACTCCACCAGACACCTTCTGTGTCCAGCATACGAATGCTTTCAAGTGCCAGTGCAACACGATACAGAGTTCTGGAGGGTTGATGCTATTTCTGACCTGTTTATCGTTCATCAGGAAAACATTGAGGAGTCTGATTTCTCATAAAAGCAACACCTAATTTGGCATATTGCCTTTCTGATAATGCTGTTTCCAGTCTAAATCTCTACTCCATTTCAACAGCCGTTTATATTATGTTATACCTGTAAGCTAAACTCCTCAAAACTCAATGTTTGAATGATTCAGAAAAGATTAATCACTCTCTGGCCAATATTGATCAAGGTTAGAGTCATGATTTATGGGTATTACTACAGCACACAGTGAGTGATTACTAGTGGTGGTGAAAATAGGTTGTTTCATTAAGATACAACTTAACATTGATTTTCTAAACCAGCGATACAATATTTACCAACACTTGCTTCAATATGATTATATTTTGATAACATTCTGGAGAATGCGACTGATATATCGATATTTATGTACCTTTCTTTAAGTCACAAATGCAACCAAAATATAACATGGACATTTAATTGAACTCCTGTATCTAACTGGCACATCAATAACAAAAGCAATCAATCCACACAAGATCATCAATCGTCTGATGACAGCTCTTCCTTGGCTTGAACAATGACGAGTCTCTCAGTCTGCTATGCTCTCGTTTCCCTATTAGGACACAGACAACCAAATAAAGGTACTCCAGTTGTT
>QVTF01003634.1:0-11513 GCA_003573665.1 Oxygymnocypris stewartii
GCTGCAGACCTTTAGCTCACAGTTTTATTAATTGCTACCATGCTGAGTATGTCAGATTACAGGGTTGACATCAAAAGAAAGCATTCTATGAAGACTCAACATGTCTCTACTCCAACACAATATACAATGAACCTCTGTTATTTCTGTAGCACAACAACACCAACATCAGAACGCCCAGAGCACCATCGTGGCGTCTTCAGTTGTGTGTGTCTCTCATCATCGTGATCGTGATTGCTGCAGTATACGTGGTGATTACCTGCAGGAATAGACATCGATGAGAAGTAAGTGCATTTGTTCTGTGTTCATTGCATGTAAAGCTAGTACCAAGCTCTTATGAACTCTTCTTGCACCTGGTTTTAAAAGCTCTGTGCGGTCACATTAAGATGAAATCTGAGCCGATAATCTGCATTGTTCGTGTGATTTATGATGTTTTTCTTCCTTTGCAGGAACATTCATTGCAACATCAAGGAGTAGCATTTAATTCAGAGCTAGATCTAGCTCTATAGCAGACTTTGAGTGGCTTTTCTCAGCTGGGAGCTAATGCAGCAAACAAAACAACAACGTGTACAAGCTCACACACGCATGCGGGTGAACCATTTCACCTGTTAACCCAAAAAAAAAAAACATTTTATGACACTTCTCCGTCTATTAAAGGAGGTGGCTGTCTATGCAAAAAATAACGCTTTTTATAAACAAACAAACTGGTGCTGTGTGCCTAGAGAACAAAAAAACGGTCAAGTATAATCTAGTTTTCAGACTTTTGTTGACCAATAAATGGGATTTCTTGTACAGGTCGCACTGATAAAGAATACACTGTGCATTTACTAATACTACTGATATTGTCACAAAGTTGGTAGAAAATCTGCAAACTTACCCTTTAAAGATAAAATAGTCCATAACTATAATGCAACTGTGAATGCCAACCAATTCCACTTATGCTTTAACATGATTAGTATTGCTTTTTGCTGTTTGAAGGCCTCATATCAAGACCGGTCAAGTGGTTTCTGAAGTAAACGAGGCTGGTGATCTATTAAAACATTACATTATAACACATTAAAGACACTTGAGTGAACCTCAAAAGATTAAATAGAAATAATAATGTATGATGTGTCTCCATTAACCAAAGCGTTCTGTCCAAATACACTTTACATGCTGTAAAAACACTTATTCATAAGCCGTGTTCTGATGAATATACAGAGCACATAAAGCAAATATGTACATTAATAATATCTACTCCGTGGATGTATAAAGTCCTGTCAGTTTGAAAACTAAATCCATAGTTTGTGTTTGTGTTATGAGAACAGCGTGGTTTCACAATAACACAATTATTATGACTTGCAGGGAAACTCATAATTTGGTATTCGTCATAAAGGAAAACCTAAAAAGATTATGAATTTGAGTTTATATGATCTCTGCTGCATGCATGTAAACGTAATGTTGAAATGGTGGATGTTGAAGATTAATATTATCATATTATTTCTGAAACGTATGAGTTGGATGTTCATCTAGATATTAAACCTTAGTTCATACCCAGCTAAGTTCCATAAATGTTAGGACAAAACATTCTTAAAGTAATATTTTTCATAACGATAAGAAAATCTTCTTTGAACATCATTCTTGGAACGTCGTTATGATGTTATTTGCACTTGATGAATCATAAATAAATCTAATCATAAATAAAGTTCTAATAACGACAAGAAAACCGGACCGTTTAATGTTTATAGAATGTTAAAAACCATTTGAATAAAGTTATTTTGGGGTGAAAATAGAGTTAGTAGAACGTTGTAAAAACATTTTTGGAACCTTTAAATAACGTTCTAATCACAACAAGAACACTGGACATTTCAACTTATATTAAAAATAAAATGAACGGATATTAAATATAAATGTTCTGATAAAGTTTTGTTTTAAGTGAAACAAAATGTTTGTAGAAAATCGTAAGAAAAGTTTTTGTAACCTTTAAAAATAGCGTTCTTATCACAAAAAATCATATTTTTAACAATGTTCTCAATGCTTTTATAACCTAAATTTGTTACCTGGCTTTACAGAACATTCAAAATAACATTCCCATTATGTTTACTAAATGATCAAATGTTTCCTTCATGATTTCTATAATGTTCAGATAAGCACGAAATATTTTTAACCTTTAAACAATTAACATTTCCATAACTTACAGGAACATTATCAGAACCCAGACAGCAACCAGTGTTAGCCCACATCTGGCCCGCGTGGATTTCATCGTTGCTGTCTGGGAATGTTTTAAACTGTTTATGTGAGCTAGGATTGTGCTCTGAACTTCAAAATATCACTTTTACCTTTGCTGTTATTTTACACTCGGTCACTTCATGCATGTTGATCGATGTGATTGTTTCTCAACATTTCACTGATGATAACCACAAGATCTCTGCAGAACATACCTTGATATTCGCTTGTTTGCTTTTGCTTGCTGATATTCACTTTCATTCTGACCAAGAGTCAGAGTGTGTGTGTGTGTGGTGGTGGGTGTGTGTGTGTGTGTGTGTGTGTGTGTGTGTGTGTGTGTGTGTTGTGTGTCTGTGGTGTGCGTGTGCGGTGTGTGTTCTCTGTGTGTGTGGGGTGTGTGTGTGTGTGTCTGTGTGTTGTGTGTGTGTGTGTGTGTGTGTGTGTGTTGTGTGAGTGTGTGTGTGTGGTGGTGTGTGGTGTGTGTGTGTTGTGTCTGTGTCTGTGTGTGTGTGTGTGTGTGTGTGGTGTTGTGTTGTGGTGTGTCTGTGTGTGTGTCTGTGTTGTGTTGTGTGTGTGTGTGGTGTGTGTGGGTGTGTGTGTTGTTGTGGTTGTGTGTTGTGTGTGTGTGTGTGTGTGTGTGTGTTGTCGGTGTGTGTGTGTGTGTGTATGTGTGTGTGTGTGTGTGTGTGAGCGACTGTGTGTGTGTGTGTGTGTGTTGTGTGTGTTCTGTGTTGTGTGTGTGTGTGTGTGTGTGTGTGTGGGTGTGTGTGTGTGTGTGTGTGGTGTGTGTGTGTGTGTGTGTGTGTCTCTGTGTGTGTGTCTCTGTGTCAGTGTGTGTGTGTGTTTGACAGGGCATTAGTGACTGTAGTCATATGGCAGGAATGACTGACCCAGATTTCTGTCTGTGTTTGTGTAAGCCGTCTCGCAGTCCTGCATTTATTGTTTTTTAAAGCAGTGATGTTAATGTAATGTGTGATGTTTTAGATCCGTCTGTTTACTTACTGGAACAAACACGCTGCTTGGCAACATAAACGTTCACGTGTTTTACAACTACTTATCAAAGAGCAAGTTTGTCTATTCTTCTCTTTTATCATTTTTTATTTTTTTAATGCCCGATTAGGTTATACATTCATACAGAAACTGCTTGATTTAATATGTTTTTCCATGCATAAAGTATCCCAGCTAACAAGGAACATTCCCAGACCTTTGCTTAACATTCTTCCAGAAAGGTTAATAGAAAGTTCCTTCAAAGTTAATGTTTTATAAATGTTAGCACAAAAACATTTATTCATGAAATTTTTTTTTTCTTAAACATTTTAGTTGGACGTTAATCCAACATTTTTAAATGTTACTTGTTTCAGTACGTTCAGAAAATATTCAAACGCTACGTTCCCATAATGTTTGCATTACCAAGAAAAGCATTTTAAAACATTTAAACACATTTGGAAGTGTTCGATCATGCCTCCACGCCAGATAATTCAGATCCAGCCCAGAATGCCAGATCCAGTCAGAAGATATCCAAATTATCTGGTAACAAAATGTCCTAATAGCCAAAACCTGTTAACAGCAAGTTGACTGGTATCACAAATACCCAAACCTGTATTAACGGGACGAAGTGATGATGATAAAAAGAGCAGAGTTTATTGAATAATCTTAGTTGTGATTGTTTCAATGCTCAGACTTAATCTAAACAGGACAAATTCAACAAGTAGTTATACTGAACTGATTCACAACAACATCCCATAAACCTTGAGTTTCCATAAACATCCTCACATATCTCTTATTCATGAAGACAAGCAGCCCTTTAAACCACAGTCACAAGACTAAACAACAATGGAAAATAACATGAAAAACAATGATGTAATATTAATGACCAATCAATCAATGAATGAATCGATGAATTAGTATGTGCTATAATGATTATATGATTAATGTAAAAATAAAATGGTTATATTATAAATGCATATTAATGAAAGAAAGTAAAACAACACTGTGTTTATGTGGTTGCTTATCTTGAAGCAAAACACACCGTTTGCATTTGAGGATCCTCAAATAATGTCAGGAATGTTAGCAAAACGTTCTCTCAACTTATCTTTGTTAGCTGGGATGTTACCAAATATAATAGTGAGAAATGAAATGTGAAACTCTGAAATGTGAAAATAAAACTTTTATATCAAACTGAAATGTTTGTGTGTTTATGAATGTTACTGAACTTTACTCACCCCCGTGTCATGTTCATGTCTTTATTCGTCAGTCAAGAGGTGTTTGAAGAAAACATTCCTGTTTTTTGTCATATTTATTTATTTATTTTTCATGACTTCAAAGGGATTAACAGGTTGAAGTCCAAATTGTCGTTTCAATGCAGCTTCAAAGGTCTCTACACAATCCCAGCCGAGGAATAAGGGACTTATCTTATCATTTTATAAAATAATATAAATATGTGACCCTGGAGCACAGAAGCAGTCATAAGCAGCACGGGTGTATTTGTAGCAATAGCCAACAATACATTGTATGGCTCAAAATTATACATTTTTTTAAATTCCAAAAATCATTAGGATATTAAGATCATGTTCCATGAAGATAATTTGTAAATGTTCTACCGTAAATATATCAAAACGTAATTATTGATTAGTAATATGCATTGCTAAGAACTTCATTTGAACAACTTTAAAGATGATTCTCAATATTTAGATTTTTTGCATCCTCAGATTCCAGATTTTCAAATAGTTGTATCGCAGCCAAATATTGTCCTATCAAATTAAATCACATTTATATACACAAAAAAAAAAACAACAAGTTGAGAACTCAAAAATCTGCTGAAGCTGGTTGCCATAAACTTTACATTTTCTCAAATTTTTTTTTTACAGTGTACTTTTTAACCACAAATGCTCATCTTGACTTCATTTGGACCAAGTCCACTACATGGAGTAAACCCCTGAAATGCTTTTTCTGAAAAACCTTTGTTTATCTTCGACTGAAGAAATACAGAGCATGACATGGAGGTGAGTGAATTATCAGGACACTTTTGATTCTGGAAGTGAACTAATCCTTTAACACTTGTTCTTAGCGGTTTGATCACATCACAAGTGCTGAGTGAAGAGTATCTGATAATGTCACATTTCTGCTTGACACCTGAAGCTTTAGTGGTTAGTGAACATGAGATCGAGTGTCAATGGCGGTGCCAAAATAATGTTCTGACTGGCGACCTGAAGAAAGTGCTTGATGTGGTAACACCTAAACCAACTGGTTTTATTACGGTTGAAAGTATAATTTAATATGAGTAAATCAAGTTGATGGACATCGAGTTTAACTTTGTTCGGGTCGATTTGACACAGACTTTTTTGAAGCGGCTCAAAATACTGGGTTGAAATTTTGCATTTTTTATTTAGGGTCATGAATATGCATGCACAATTTTACATTTACATTTATTCAATTAACAGAGGCTTTATCCAAAGTGACTTACAATTGAGGAATGCAATAAGCGATACATTATAAAGAGGCAAACCGTCACAGGGAGTGCTTGTCATACAACATTTTAGGTATTGTTCAGAGCAAAACTAGACAGGGAGAGGTTAAGGACAAAGAGCAAAATTTTCTTTTTTTTATGAAGAACAAAAAGCAGAAGTCAAGTGAAGACGGAAGAGATGAGTTTTCAGGTTTTCAGTTGTTGCTTGAAGATTGTCAGGGACTCAGCGTTCCAGATGGGGGGGGGGGATCATTCCACCAGCCAGGAACGGTAAATGAAAACGTTCTGGAGAGTGATTTTGAGCCTCTCTGTGATGGTACCACGAGGCGTCGCTCACTCACAGATCTCAGACTTCTGGAGGGGATGTAGATTCGTAATAGTGAGTGGAAGTAGTGGAAGTAGGTGGGGCTTCTGGAGGGGATGTAGACTCGTAATAGTGAGTGGAAGTAGGAGGGGCTTCTGGAGGGGATGTAGATTCGTAATAGTGAGTGGAAGTAGGAGGGGGCTTCTGGAGGGGATGTAGATTCGTAATAGTGAGTGGAAGTAGGAGGGGCTTCTGGAGGGGATGTAGATTCGTAATAGTGAGTGGAAGTAGGAGGGGCTTCTGGAGGGGATGTAGATTCGTAATAGTGAGTGGAAGAAGGAGGGGCTTCTGGAGGGGATGTAGATTCGTAATAGTGAGTGGAAGTAGGAGGGGCTTCTGGAGGGGATGTAGATTCGTAATAGTGAGTGGAAGTAGGCGGGGCTTCTGGAGGGGATGTAGATTCGTATATAGTGAGTGGAAGTAGGCGGGGCTTCTGGAGGGGATGTAGATTCGTAATAGTGAGTGGAAGTAGGCGGGGCTTCTGGAGGGGATGTAGATTCGTAATAGTGAGTGGAAGTAGGAGGGGCTTCTGGAGGGGATGTAGATTCGTAATAGTGAGTGGAAGTAGGAGGGGCTTCTGGAGGGGATGTAGATTCGTAATAGTGAGTGGAAGTAGGAGGGGCTTCTGGAGGGGATGTAGATTCGTAATAGTGAGTGGAAGTAGGGGGGCTTCTGGAGGGGATGTAGATTCGTATATAGTGAGTGGAAGTAGGAGGGGCTTCTGGAGGGGATGTAGATTCGTAATAGTGAGTGGAAGTAGGGGGCTTCTGGAGGGGATGTAGATTCGTAATAGTGAGTGGAAGTAGGAGGGGCTTCTGGAGGGGATGTAGATTCGTAATAGTGAGTGGAAGTAGGGGGGCTTCTGGAGGGGATGTAGATTCGTAATAGTGAGTGGAAGTAGGGGGGCTTCTGGAGGGGATGTAGATTCGTAATAGTGAGTGGAAGTAGGAGGGGCTTCTGGAGGGGATGTAGATTCGTAATAGTGAGTGGAAGTAGGAGGGGCTTCTGGAGGGGATGTAGATTCGTAATAGTGAGTGGAAGTAGGAGGGGCTTCTGGAGGGGATGTAGATTCGTAATAGTGAGTGGAAGTAGGAGGGGCTTCTGGAGGGGATGTAGATTCGTAATAGTGAGTGGAAGTAGGGGGCTTCTGGAGGGGATGTAGATTCGTAATAGTGAGTGGAAGTAGGAGGGGCTTCTGGAGGGGATGTAGATTCGTAATAGTGAGTGGAAGTAGGCGGGGCTTCTGGAGGGGATGTAGATTCGTAATAGTGAGTGGAAGTAGGCGGGGCTTCTGGAGGGGATGTAGATTCGTAATAGTGAGTGGAAGTAGGGGGGCTTCTGGAGGGGATGTAGATTCGATAGTGAGTGGAAGTAGGCGGGGCTTCTGGAGGGGATGTAGATTCGTAATAGTGAGTGGAAGTAGGGGGGCTTCTGGAGGGGATGTAGATTCGTAATAGTGAGTGGAAGTAGGCGGCGGGGCTTCTGGGGGGATGTAGATTCGTAATAGTGAGTGGAAGTAGGAGGGGCTTCTGGAGGGGATGTAGATTCGTAATAGTGAGTGGAAGTAGGCGGGGCTTCTGGAGGGGATGTAGATTCGTAATAGTGAGTGGAAGTAGGAGGGGCTTCTGGAGGGGATGTAGATTCGTAATAGTGAGTGGAAGTAGGAGGGGCTTCTGGAGGGGATGTAGATTCGTAATAGTGAGTGGAAGTAGGAGGGGCTTCTGGAGGGGATGTAGATTCGTAATAGTGAGTGGAAGTAGGGGGGCTTCTGGAGGGGATGTAGATTCGTAATAGTGAGTGGAAGTAGGGGGGCTTCTGGAGGGGATGTAGATTCGTAATAGTGAGTGGAAGTAGGCGGGGCTTCTGGAGGGGATGTAGATTCGTAATAGTGAGTGGAAGTAGGGGGGCTTCTGGAGGGGATGTAGATTCGTAATAGTGAGTGGAAGTAGGAGGGGCTTCTGGAGGGGATGTAGATTCGTAATAGTGAGTGGAAGTAGGGGGGCTTCTGGAGGGGATGTAGATTCGTAATAGTGAGTGGAAGTAGGCGGGCTTCTGGAGGGGATGTAGATTCGTAATAGTGAGTGGAAGTAGGAGGGGCTTCTGGAGGGGATGTAGATTCGTAATAGTGAGTGGAAGTAGGCGGGGCTTCTGGAGGGGATGTAGATTCGTAATAGTGAGTGGAAGTAGGCGGGGCTTCTGGAGGGGATGTAGATTCGTAATAGTGAGTGGAAGTAGGCGGGGCTTCTGGAGGGGATGTAGATTCGTAATAGTGAGTGGAAGTAGGCGGGGCTTCTGGAGGGGATGTAGATTCGTAATAGTGAGTGGAAGTAGGCGGGGCTTCTGGAGGGGATGTAGATTCGTAATAGTGAGTGGAAGTAGGCGGGGCTTCTGGAGGGGATGTAGATTCGTAATAGTGAGTGGAAGTAAGGGGGGCTTCTGGAGGGGGATGTAGATTCGTAATAGTGAGTGGAAGTAGGGGGGCTTCTGGAGGGGATGTAGACGTAATAGTGAGTGGAAGTAGGCGGGGCTTCTGGAGGGGATGTAGATTCGTAATAGTGAGTGGAAGTAGGCGGGGCTTCTGGAGGGGATGTAGATTCGTAATAGTGAGTGGAAGTAGGAGGGGCTTCTGGAGGGGATGTAGAATAATAGTGAGTGGAAGTAGGGGGGCTTCTGGAGGGGATGTAGATTCGTAATAGTGAGTGGAAGTAGGCGGGGCTTCTGGAGGGGATGTAGATTCGTAATAGTGAGTGGAAGTAGGAGGGGCTTCTGGAGGGATGTAGATTCGTAATAGTGAGTGGAAGTAGGCGGGCTTCTGGAGGGGATGTAGATTCGTAATAGTGAGTGGAAGTAGGCGGGGCTTCTGGAGGGGATGTAGATCGTAATAGTGAGTGGAAGTAGGGGGGCTTCTGGAGGGGATGTAGATCATAATAGTGAGTGGAAGTAGGCGGGGCTTCTGGAGGGGATGTAGATTCGTAATAGTGAGTGGAAGTAGGAGGGGCTTCTGGGGGATGTAGATTCGTAATAGTGAGTGGAAGTAGGCAGGGCTTCTGGAGGGGATGTAGATTATAATAGTGGTGAGGGAAGTAGGCGGGGCTTCTGGAGGGATGTAGATTCGTAATAGTGAGTGGAAGTAGGGGGGCTTCTGGAGGGGATTAGATTCGTAATAGTGAGTGGAAGTAGGAGGGGCTTCTGGAGGGGATGTAGATTCGTAATAGTGAGTGGAAGTAGGCGGGGCTTCTGGAGGGGATGTAGATTCGTAATAGTGAGTGGAAGTAGGCGGGGCTTCTGGAGGGGATGTAGATTCGTAATAGTGAGTGGAAGTAGGAGGGGCTTCTGGAGGGGATGTAGATTCGTAATAGTGAGTGGAAGAAGGAGGGGCTTCTGGAGGGGATGTAGATTCGTAATAGTGAGTGGAAGTAGGAGGGGCTTCTGGAGGGGATATAGATTCGTAATAGTGAGTGGAAGTAGACGGGGGGTTCTGGAGGGGATGTAGAGAGGAGTAGATAGTTAGTGTGGAAGTAGGGGCTTCTGGAGGGGATTAGATTCGTGATAGTGAGTGGAAGTAGGCGGGGCTTCTGGAGGGGATTAGATTCGTGATAGTGAGTGGAAGTAGGCGGGGCTTCTGGAGGGGATGTAGATTCGTAATAGTGAGTGGAAGTAGGTGGGGCTTCTGGAGGGGATGTAGATTCGTAATAGCGAGTGGAAGTAGGTGGGGCTTCTGGAGGGGATGTAGATTTGTAATAGTGAGTGGAAGTAGGCGGGGCTTCTAGAGGGGATGTAGATTCGTAACAGTGAGTGGAAGTAGACGGGGCTTCTGGAGGGGATGTAGATTCGTAATAGTGAGTGGAAGTAGGTGGGGCTTCTGGAGGAGATGTAGATACGTAATAGTGAGTGGAAGTAGGCAGGGCTTCTGGAAGGGATGTAGATACATAATAGTGAGTGGAAGTAGGCGGGGCTTCTGGAGGGGATGTAGATTCGTGATAGTGAGTGGAAGTAGGAGGGGCTTCTGGAGGGATGTAGATACATAATAGTGAGTGGAAGTAGGTGGGGCTTCTGGAGGGGATGTAGATACATAATAGTGAGTGGAAGTAGGCGGGGCTTCTGGAGGGGATGTAGATTCGTGATAGTGAGTGGAAGTAGGAGGGGCTTTGGAGGGAATGTAGATATGTAATAGTGAGTGGAAGTAGGCAGGGCTGCTGGAGGGGATGTAGATTCATAATAGTGAGTGGAAGTAGGTGGGGCTTCTGGAGAGGATTTAGATCATAATAGTGAGTGGAAGTAGGAGGGGCTTCTGGAGGGGATATAGATTCGTAATAGGGAGTGGAAGTAGGTGGGGCTTCTGGAGGAGATGTAGATACGTAATAGTGAGTGGAAGTAGGCAGGGCTTCTGGAAGGGATGTAGATACATAATAGTGAGTGGAAGTAGGCGGGGCTTCTGGAGGGGATGTAGATTCGTGATAGTGAGTGGAAGTAGGAGGGGCTTCTGGAGGGGATGTAGATACATAATAGTGAGTGGAAGTAGGCGGGGCTTCTGGAGGAGATGTAGATACATAATAGTGAGTGGAAGTAGGTGGGGCTTCTGGAGGGGATGTAGATACATAATAGTGAGTGGAAGTAGGCGGGGCTTCTGGAGGGGATGTAGATTCGTGATAGTGAGTGGAAGTAGGAGGGGCTTTTGGAGGGAATGTAGATACATAATAGTGAGTGGAAGTAGGTGGGGCTTCTGGAGGGGATGTAGATTCATAATAGTGAGTGGAAGTAGGTGGGGCTTCTGGAGAGGATGTAGATTCATAATAGTGAGTGGAAGTAGGAGGGGCTTCTGGAGGAGATGTAGATTTGTGATAGTGAGTGGAAGTAGGAGGGGCTTCTGGAGGGGATGTAGATACGTAATAGTGAGTGGAAGTAGGTGGGGCTTCTGGAGGGGATGTAGATTCATAATAGTGAGTGGAAGTAGGAGGGGCTTCTGGAGGAGATGTAGATTTGTGATAGTGAGTGGAAGTAGGAGGGGCTTCTGGAGGGGATGTAGATACGTAATAGTGAGTGGAAGTAGGTGGGTGCTGAGCCTGTGGTTGTTTTATATGCAAGCATCAGTGTCTTGAACTGGATGCAAGCTGCAACTGGGAGCCAGTGCAGAAACATAGAAACAGTAAGACAATTAGCGTAGCAGTTGTTCCATCCAGGGATAACCCTGGATGAAATGATCAGTATAACCCAAGCTAAAGCATAATAATGTTTATTTGTCAAGATAGACTGGCAGTACAAGATTGTGAGATGCATTATATGAATGCTTGGCTAAAGAGATGTGTCTTTAATCTAGATTTAAACAGAGCGAGTGTGTCTGAACCCCGAACGTTTTCAGGAAGGCTATTCCAGAGTTTGGGAGCCAGATATGAAAAAGTTCTACCTCCTTTTGTGGACTTTGCTATCCTAGGTACTACCAAGAGTCCAGAGTTAGTTCCTTAGGGAGCGGGTTGGTTGGTC
>QVTF01003635.1:0-11270 GCA_003573665.1 Oxygymnocypris stewartii
TTGGAATTATGAGATAAAAGTTAGAATTATGAGATATAAAGTTGGAATTGTGAGATGTAAAGTCCAAATTGGGAGATATTGTCACAGTCGTGTAAAGGGATGAAGCGGGGACTCTAACGCATGAAGAAATGGGCTTTTAATGATAAACAATAAAACAAAACAACAGCAAAAACTACCCCGAGGGTAGAGATGGGCGATGCGAAACTGATGTTTCGACATGGTGTCGAGATCCCGAAGCACAGATGTTACGAAACACTGCTCCAAAGCGTGATTCAAACACAAATGTCACGTGACTAATATGATTCGAAGCATCGGGGCGTGTCGGGGCGTGACGAATCTGCGCTTGATTGACAGGGTCGGAAACAAATCACACAATCGCACATCTGTCTCAACCTAACTACCACAAAGTATAAAAGCGGAGTTAATGCATCTTCACTTCGTGGGTTTTTGTGAGAGATAGATTTTGCGACATAGTGACATTTATAGTGTAATTTGGATAATTGTATTTAGACTAGATTAAAAGTTTTTTAGATATTGATAGATAGCCTACTGTATATACATTGACAGGTAGTTAGGATAAATAAACTGATACATTCATATAGGCATACATATAAGTTAGATAGGGATGGATAGCACAGTAAGTTAGAGATAAGATATCATTGCTGATAGATAGATTATTTCATATAGATAGATTACATAATACGGAAGCTCCACGCAAGAGATGCCGTCCATCTGTGGTGTGGGAGGATTTCCATTTGGAAAACACAAAATAAAGTGAGATGTATGTCTTGTGATAGGCAGCTAGCCTACTGCAATAATACATCACCAATGCTGCGCCATTTGAGGAGCAATTATCCTGCCCTTTTGGGGGGGGTGCAGAGGATGGCCCCTGTACCTAGGCCTGCTATTGACAATGCTGGGCCATCTAAGCAAGGTATGCATTGTATGAAACCTAATTCAGATCACAAAGTGTTGAGACGCTGTTGAGAAAATCCATATTTTTTAATAAAAATCTTTATATGTAAATAAAAGTTAGACATTGTGGCTTAATGTATTTTATTGTCCATTTTTCACGACCAAAATAACTCATATTTGTTCACAAGGAGTTCATTCAGATGTCAGACCGATGTTTCAACATTACAAGAACAGAACAATAAAACACACATTTTAGATGTTTATTATATGAAGATGAGTGCTTCATCAAGGATTTGAACCCAAGAAGACAGCATTCCAGTCGAGCACACTAACTCCTCCTCCAAATCACTTCAGAGCAATACTTGAGATTGACCACTAGATGTCACCGTAAAGACGTCCGTGATGAAATGTTTTCAAAGCCTCACACTTTTGCTTCAACTGTTTTAGTTGTTTCACGAAGCCTCGCTCTGCCACCCCATTACCCGAGGGGGAAAATAGGCAGGACTAGGCATGGCAATGGAATGGCCATGCATAGAGCACACAGGTACAACAACACAAGTACAACAACACACCTCACATATGAATAACAAACCAGCACAGGACTGCAACACAGGGAAACTAAGTACGGCAGGTAATGAGGAGACACAGGTGGAATCACTGAAACAATAATGAGGTAACAAGATGGGCGGAGTCAGTAAATAGACAATGCACATGGCACTACAAACACACAACAAGCCATGTGCTCACACAAAAGACAGTGTCATCTGGTGGTCATCTAGGGCACACTATCTGAAGACTGTGACAAATGTTAAGTCAGAATTGCAAGGTTATAACATCGGAGGTTGCGAGATATAAAGTTGGAATTGAAATATATAAAGTCGAAATTGTGAGATTTAAAGTCAGAATGGTGATATATAAAGTTGGAATTGTGAGGTGCAAGGTAGGAATTGTGAGATGTAAAATCGGAGTTGTGAGGTGTAAAGTTGGAATTGTGTAAATCAGAATTGTGAGGTGTAAAGTCAGAATTTTGAGATGTAAAGTCGGAATTGTGAGATGTAAAGTCAGAATTGTGTAAAATCGGAATTGTGAGGTTGTAAAGTCGGAATTGTGAGATGTAAAGTCAGAATTGTGTAAAGTTGGAATTGTGAGATGTAAAGTCAGAATTGTGTAAAGTTGGAATTGTGAGATGTAAAGTCAGAATTGTGTAAATCGGAATTGTGAGGTGTAAAGTCGGAATTGTGAGATGTAAAGTCAGAATTGTGTAAAATCGGAACTTGTGAGGTGTAAAGTCGGAATTGTGAGATGTAAAGTCAGAATTGTGTAAAGTTGGAATTGTGAGATGTAAAGTCAGAATTGTGTAAAGTTGGAATTGTGAGATGTAAAGTCAGAATTGTGTAAAATCGGAATTGTGAGGTGTAAAGTCGGAATTGTGAGATGTAAAGTCAGAATTGTGTAAAGTTGGAATTGTGAGGTGTAAAGTTGGAATTGTGAGGTGTAAGTCGGAATTGTGTAAAGTTGGAATTGTGAGGTGTAAAGTTGGAATTGTGAGGTGTAAAGTTGGAATTGTGAGGTGTAAGTTGGAATTGTGAGATGTAAGTCAGAATTGTGTAAAGTTGGAATTGTGAGATGTAAAGTCGGAGTTGTGAGGTGTAAAGTCGGAGTTGTGAGGTGTAAAGTTGGAATTGTGAGATGTAAAGTTGGAATTGTGAGGTGTAAAGTTGGAATTGTGAGATGTAAAGTCAGAATTGTGTAAAGTTGGAATTGTTGAGATGTAAAGTTGGAGCTGTGAGGTGTAAAGTCGGAGTTGTGAGGTGTAAAGTTGGAATTGTGAGGTGTAAATTGTAAATCTGAGACTGAATGTATGTTTGTATGTCCTCCAGGAGATTTTAATTCTTCTTCCATGTTGTTGTTGAAAATGATACACACACAATAGCAAAACATTAACATAAATAAATAAAACATGATACAGACACATTTCCAAAATATATAAACAACATTTCTATGTAGTTTCCACCATTGCCATTTCTTCACATAATGCTATTTATGCAATAATAATCCATGTGAGATTGTGCAAATTGACATTGGTGGGAATTTCATTACTTTCAGGAGAAAATGACAGATTTCTCCTGTGGTGTATGATAATGTTCACAGAGGTTGAACAGTAAAAACAGGTGTATTTGAAGCACTCAATCATTAAATGAGAGGTTCGATCTGGTACTGATGCATTGAGTCTGGATGACTGCAATTACTCAGAAAACCAGGCACAGATGACAGGTGCGTGACCTTCACCCTCCGCACCTGATGCAGATCAAGCCGTCCTCCTACGTCCAGAAACCCCTGCTCCTTCCCAACAGGAGATCCGCGGGTGACTCAGGGTTGAGGAAAATCTGCGAAATGTCAAGGGTTGACGTCTAAATTGGTACAGAGGCCCAGGTCTGTGTGGGCTGAGAAATGTAGAGGAGAAAATGACATTTGAAGCCCAAACTAGGAGGCAGTCATCTGTGCAGACAGCCTCATCGACTCCATCATGAGCTAATGGCCACCTGTCTGCCTGCCTGAAAAGAGACGGGATTGTGAGACTGTAAATAGACTCTTCAGACAAACATCAATGCCAAACTTACCTGTGAACGTCCTCTTTAACTCAAACTAACAACCCAAATCATAGCTTAACCATAGTGTAATAATGCATCTGTTTCATTCATTTATTCACATATGGAAGCCTGTTTTTGCTTATAAAAAGATCATTGAACATTTTTATTTAGAATTGTACAATTCTGCATGTATAGTATTAAAAAGTATTGGGTTTATATCTCACAATTCTGAGTTTAAATGACACATTTTTTCCTCACTATCTTTATATCTTGCAATTCTGTTTTTTGTTTTCTACCATGGAATAAAAAAAGGTATAGTTTTAACTTATTTTGCAACAATGAGTTTTCCTCACAATGAATGAGGAAAGTTTATACAAAAAAGGTTTTATCTCGCAATTCAGACTTTATAATATCTTACTATTCTTACTTTATATCTTGGAATTGTGCATTTCTTTCTATTTTTCCACAATTGCAAGTTTACAGCTCTCAATTTTGACTTATAATATCTCATAATTCTGACTTTGCATCTCAATCTTTTAGTTTATATATAATTCTGAGTATTATGTCTCACAACTACAAGTTTTCTATTTCACAATTCTGACTTCTTATCTTGTCATTCTGTGTTTATACTTCTGATGTTTTTTTCCCCTCACAATTGAATAGCAATTCTGACTTTATAAAATCACACAAATCTGATTTTATTTCTTGCTGTAACGAAGAGTCAAGGGCATTCGGATCCATGTGCAGCTTTATTAACAAGGTATGCAAGTAAGACAGGCAGAGTTTAATCACAAGCTTCAGACGCAACGTAGGCCAAGGCAGAATCAGAGTCAGAGCTCAGGCTTTGGATCGGGGCTGGCGGCAAACACTCAGAGTAATCGGTAAACACGGCAGGTAGGATCAAAGTAGGCAGGGCGGCGGAGAATCAGAGTCCAGTAAACAGTCCAGGTCATACACGGGGAATCATACACAGGATAAACGCTCAGAAATGGTTTGCATAGCAAAACAAGACTTCGCAATGAGGTGATGGAGGAAGCACAGCTTAATAGACCAGAGTCAATATGGAACACCTGTGCATGGAATCAGCCACAGGTACGGGGTATATGGGAAATGGAGTTGATACTGTTAAAACTCGGGTGATGGTTCCCTCTGGTGGCGACGGAGGGAGCCACAGAGGCTGAGTTCGTGACACTTGCCATTCTGAACATTATGTCTCGTAATTCTGAGTTTATATTTCGGAATTATGATTTCTTTTTTCGCAATTGAAAGTTTACAGCTCACATTTCTGACTTTATATCTCACTGTTTCCGAGGTTTTTTTTCTTTTTCTTACTATTGCAAGTTACAAGTGGCACTTCTGAATTTATAATATCTTGTCATTCTGATTCTATAATATCTTGCAATTTTGACTATTTCTTGCAATCCCGACTTTGTGTCATGTTAGAATCATTTTTATACTCATACCTTTTGTTGTTTTTAATATTTTGAAATGTTTTTAGCTTTATTTTTTTGTTTTCATTTAAATGTTTAGTTTTGAAATGTTGTACGCATTTGCCATTTTATTTAATTTCTCCATTTTCTTACATGTGTATATATAGTATTTATAGACTTGTAACTTATAGTTTTAGTAACTTTTTCTTATTTGTAAGTCGCTTTGGATAAAAGCATCAGCTAAATGACTGAAAAGTAAAAGTAAAGTAAATGTCTCACAGTTCTGACTTCTTATCTCGCAATTCTAACGTTATATCTTAAGATTCAGATTTTATATTTCGGAATTATGAGCTTTTCTCACAATTGCAAGTTTACAGCATTCAATTCTTGACTTTATATCTGGTATTTCTATGTGTGTGTGTGTGTGTGTGTGTGTGTGTGTGTGTGTGTTGTTCCTATGAAACAGATCTGCTGGTCTCTGCTGGTTTAGCCGTATCTGAGCCTGATCAGAGGACACAAAGCCATCAAACCACACCAGTATAACCAGCTTGCTTGGGAGCCCAGATACCTTTACGCTGGTTTTAAACGGGTTTTATTCAGCAAGGCTCTGAGGAGAATAATAATAATTATGTATACAGTCACGAGAGTGAAATTACACACCATTAAGATCATTGAAAATACTTGTGTGTTTGTGTGTTCACTTGAAAGCGTCCATGCTGTGAACAAACAGCGAATAAGACACACACTGACCACTTTTCTCGGTCTGTTCTTCAAAATATAATCATATGAGTTGAGCTGAAGTGCAATGGCATTTTCTGTCAAATGTCAACCCGAGACGTCTCACAGGTCACTCGCCAAAGATGCTGTCAGAATAACAAATTGACCTGCTACTGCGCAAAAAACCGGAGGAGAGTGTTCATGTCATATTCCTAACATTCATTATTCCCCATCATGATGTTCTTAATGCATCAAATGCTTGAAATGCTCACCTGATAACCCGGCTGGACATAGAGAATATAAATGATTGTGTCGACTCTGGGGCCTAAGATCTGACGATAAAGACTGCAGATGAGAAGAGAAAAAACTGTGTTCATGTTTTTGAGAGGCAGCAAAAGAAAAACAGTCACTGGTAAATCATCGACTGTAGTATGATGACACATTTATGATTATATCCATTCTGAATAACCCCGTCCATGGAGAACGCTGCTCTTTAACAGCATAATGATGCGATTATGACCAACTAACTAACTTATGACCATCATCCTGTGTTAAAAAACTCTGTAATCAATCATATATATATATATTAGTTATGCACTAAAATGATTTTCTTACTATAACACTGAAACTGAAATTAAAGTTTTCATTTAGCAGAACATTTTAAATGTAATTTAAATAATATACATTTTAATAATCAAATAGACAAAGTTGTATATAAACATACATTGCAGTTGAAAAAATATATTTCTACTCCAAAGTTGTGTTGAAATAATAACATTTAAATGATCGCTGTAAAAAACAAACAAAAACTGGCATATTTATTTACACATATTCAATAAGACATGACTAATAGGTTACGAAAATAATAAATATTATATTTAAAATTACATTAAAATAAAATATGATATAGAATAATAATATGATAAGATGCTGGCTGAATCCAAACATGCCATGTGACTTTTATTACACCCACTGGATGGAAACGGTTGACTCGTGTGTGTTTATTTCTTCTAAGGACGTTTTATGTCGGTCAGCTTCATTAAAGCGTTCTTCACACTACAACACCCCGCTCAGCAAAGCAAAGGAGACTGAAGCAATGAGAAACTGCAGCTGTCCTGATAATTGAGATTCTCCCAGCAGTTTATTCCTCAAGACAAGCCAAACAGCAGCATCTGAGATGGTTTCCTCCACAAACACCCTCCAGAGCATCTTACGCTCAAGTGTTTATTGTGTCGGAGCGTGTGGACCTCAGAGAGAGACGCTCATGTTCAGCAGATTCTCACGGATGAGTGCTCATCTCCAGATCTACAGCACATTTCCATGCAAATCATCTCCACCAGCTTCCAAACCACAGTTACGCTGGACCACAGAGTGGGCAAAAACACAAGCATGTTTGATGTTAGATTAGTTTCATGACACACAGTCGTCTAGAGTAAAGTGCCGTTTATGAGGAGAACAAGCACGTCCTGCAGGATCGAGGTCAGAGTGATCTTAGAGGACCATCTCCATTAGTTTGTGCTGTTGAGATGGTTTCAATCGCTCGACTATCACATACTCTACTTTACTTTAGCTGATGTAGTGATAGAGACTGTATGGAACACATTTCATTTTATCAATGCAAATTATTCAAATCACAAACGCATGCAGAAGAGACAAATCACAGCCTTCTTGATTGTTTCTCAGAAACCTTCATGAGATTAAATGGACTTTACGGATGCTTCCCTTAAGAGCTTTCAGGTGTAAGAATGTTTGCTAACATTCCCGTTAAGTTACGAAAATCTTATTTTTAGAACGTTCTCTAAAATGTTTTTGTTGGTTTTGTAAACATTAAGGTGGCATTCCATTGAATTGTATCATTTTGCAAACATTATGCGAACGTTACTTTGAATGTGCTCTGAATGTTCCAAAAAACGTACAAATAAAACATTTCAGAAAAAAGTTTGTGCTAATATTTGAGAACATTATTAAAGACCAGATAACTTTCAATGGACAGCTGGTATTTCTACCTCTGACTTTAAGAGATCTCAATATAAACATTTCTCAACTTCTTTCAAGATCAAATTATCTGAGCTGCCATCCACATTCATTTTATAGCTAAGCTCTATAACAAATACTGACTCATTTTAGGTCTGCTTTCATTCCTCCAGAAGAACTTTAGCAGAAACTTGACTGAAACACACTCAAAACTTACTGAATTCATCGGAGCTATGAATGAGCAACATCTGAGAATAAAACATTCATCTGAGAGAGTGGAAGAAGTCATAATTACAGCCAGCGAACATCATCCTAATAATGTTTCATAATGCTCTGAAAGTGTTCTTTCAAAGCTATAAATAGTCTTCCAGTAACATTAATAGCATTATTAATTTCTAATGTTTTTTAAATGTTACAACTTGTTTCAAAACGTTCAGAGAACATAAAAATGTTTATTTCCTATAATGTTTGCAAAATGATCAAATGAAACATTTCCTTAATGATGTATAAAACATCCCGAGAGCCAAGAACAATGATTTTAAGCAGTTAAAGACCTTGATGTTTTGAATGCTAATATTCACAATACTTTTCATAACAGGAATGTTATTTGTAAAATATTTGTGTTGGCAGGGATTGTGTTCTGCTCGTTTAAATGTTACTATTTGTTTCAGAACCTTTAAATAACATTCAAAGATAACCTTCCCATAATGTGGTCAAAACAATAAAACGGATGTTTCTTAACACTGGTATAATAAGCAAGAACAAATATTTTTAAAACTGGATTATTCAAGAACATAACGTTTTCATGACCTGAAGGGACCATTAGAAAAAACAATCTCGGAACAATGTGTTAGCATGCAAGACATTGTGCTTTCTGACAAAATAAACATTTGCAAGCATATAACATGACACACACACATTTTACTAGCATTAGACCATGTATGACCAGTGAGGGTTATTTAGACTAGTTGTTTTTGGAAGTGTTTAGCGTTATTAAGAAAAACAGAAACACCATATCATCTAAAATCTTTGGTTTTTCGAAGCTCCAGAATCTCACACATAACAGCGTCCATCATAACCCACTGACTGACCCTGGGCTGGAGGAAGAAACCCCTTCCATGCATCGGGATGATGAACGGTGTGAGGCCGGAGACAGAGCTTCTCCCTCGGGCTAATGGGCCAGAAAGACAGTCTCATTTGTAACAGACCTTTGTCGCCTCGCTTCGGCCTCCTTGAGGAAACAAATAATGACTCTCGGCTCCCCCAACGATCCACATCAACGGATCCGGAACATTCCTTCACGTGTAAAGCTGATCCACACGAACGGCTCGTGACTGATTCATGAGGTCCACACTGTGGCGTTTAAAGCGCTGGAAGGCATGATGTGCATGAACAATGATGGAAATCTCCCACGATAAATATGATCCACGGCTTATTCACATTTATGGGAAGTACACACGTGAGCAGCTTGATGCGAAACTGATGTGAAGTTTAGTTGAAAAAAAATCTGCAGAACACACACACACGCACACACACACACACCAGACACACACACACACACACAAACACACAAACACACAACACACCACACACACACACACACACACCACACACACACACACAACCACACACACACACACACACACACACACACACACACACTCACACTTACTGACACACACACACACACACACACACACCCACACACACAATCAGACACACACAAGCACACGCACACTCACACTCACACTCACTGACACACACACGCACACTCACACTCACACTCACTGACACACACCACACTCACTGACACACACACACACACACAACAACCACCACACACACACACACACACACACACACACACACACACCACACAACACACACACACACACGCACACACACACAACACACACCACACACACTCCATCGTTTGGTTGGTCATCTTCATGACCCTCATTCAACAAGCACTTCTCTCTGGGCATACTTCAAAAGGTAAAGGGGAGAAGTATATGGCACCTGCGGCAGAAACAGACCCAGCATCCTGCATTAATTCCCTTTGATGTGCAGCTTTGATCAGAACCAGATATAATCCTGCAGCCGGCCCGCTTCCGTTTGCTGCTGATTATGTAATACATAACGAACTGATGAACGGGAACACTAACCTAACTCACATTACTGACTAAGTTTGAAGCTGCCTCCAAGTCCCAGCTAACAGGGAACGTTTTCCACAACTTTTATAAAAGTTATATAAATGATAGGATCTCACTGATGAGTGTTTCAATGGCATGATTTTCTGTTTCTATTTGCATAGCCTACTATTTATTCGCAAAAATGGACTTTGGCGTGCATAAATATATATGTATATATAGGCTATATATTGATATTTTAAGGACAATTACAGAAGAATAAAATAAAGCAGATTTCGTTACCTTTTGAAACTTGGAAGGGTTCGATGTTTTTCCATCGCTGTCATCATCAGAGCATATTTCCACTAATCATATTCGCCATCATATTCTCAAAACGATCGTTTTCAAAACTCTCTAGCGACCCTATACACTTTTTACAAAAAAGTAACCAGAAAACCAGCCTTCTTTTAATATGTATATTTTTTCATTCTATGTTATAATGCATATATTGAGGAATAGCCAACTGAGAAAGTTGATGTGTAACTTTATAAACTGAAGGATGGAGAAGGTGTAATGATCTCCCGGTTGGCTAAAGACATGGATGTGCATTTAAGGGCTCTAGATGAGGTAAAAGTGTGTGAACTATGTTAGCATAGACTAGAAAGCCTATAGAATACAAGTTTAAAATAGGATAATAACAATATCTGGGACTTCCCGAGATCCAAGATTTTGTAACACAAGTGTAATATTTTGAGTAGTAACATGTTTTAATCATATTTTACACTACAGTTGTGTAGTTTGGGGAATATTGTATTTTTAATTTGAAAATGCTATAACTGGACTTATTAACACAAGTAAAATTAATGTAAATTTCATTTTAAAGATGTATGTCTCTCAGTATTCTATAATTCACGGTGAACACATTAGAACGGGCTACTAGAACATCTACTGAACATCCAACACTTTTAACATGTACAGTATGTAGAAGATAAACAGTAGCCTACTGTATGCTAATACAGTTTTACAGGAATACCAGATATAATTATTCTTGATGTTAATTGTGTTTCATTTATAAAATGACTTATACAGCACCTATATTTTATAGTGTTACTGCAAACAATTTAAATAAGGGTAGAGTTTTCAATAACTAACACTGACAAAACTAATAAACACTGTTACAAATGTTCATTATTAGTTCAAGTTAGTTAATATTCACTAATGTGAGGCAATGGGTACCGGGTAAACTGGCCAGGGCCGGCCCTGTGCACACGAACAAAGTGTGTATTATATGCATGTCAAACACGTGCGTGTGTATCATATGTGCACGCCAGTGTCAGTGTCACAGCCTCCTGGTGTGCCAGGCTGGCCACCAGATGTCTCTGTGGGGGTAGAGCACATGGCTTGTTGTTGTTGGTGCCATGTGCTCCCATGTCGATTGTCTGTCCCCTCCCATCTTGTTACTTAATCATTGTCAGTGGCTCCAGCTGTTGTCTCCCTCGTTACCCTGTTTGTCT
>QVTF01003636.1:0-32081 GCA_003573665.1 Oxygymnocypris stewartii
GCTACATGCTAATAGCGCTTAGCTAAGTGCTAAATCATGCCAATAAAATGCTACAAACTCCATAGTAACCATCTGTGACAACTACCAACCACCTAGTAACACCATAGCAACCACCCAGATTACCCTAGCAACCGCCTAGCAACGCCCTAGCAACATGCACGATACAGCTATCTATACTGTACATTACCCTAGCAACCGGGTGGTGTTTTTTTGCCACTGCAAGCACCATTTCACATTTTCTTCTGGAAATGTACATTCTAGTATTGTTATTACTATTCGCCCTGACCAAACTTCGGCGCGCTACTCCTCCCGCAGTTTTTGCCACAGAGCCATGAATGAGGTGTCAAAACGTGCGGCCTAATCGGGAATGGTGTGCTATGACTTTTATAAGCGATCGGGGGTACGATGTTCGCCCCAGGGGCGAATTAGCGGCCAAAAAAAAACGCATAGACTAACATTGCGAAAAACTTTGACGCCTCATAGCTCAGAGAGTGGATTTCACAGAAATGTGAAATTTGCCACATTTGAAGAGGCTGGCAGGCTCTGTAGGACCATACCTCAAAATGGGGTAAAAGTTGCACCCCTGGGGGGCAGGAGCGTCCCAAAGTTGCCCCATTGACTTCTATGGTGTAGGACCTAGCAACCACCCAGAACATCCTAGCAACCGCCTAGCAACGCCCTAGCAACCACCCAGAACACCCTAGCAACCGCCTAGCAACAACCATAGCAACCGCCTAGCAACCGGGTGGTGTTTTTTGCCACTGCAAGCACCATTTCACATTTTCTTCTGGAAATGTACATTCTAGTATTGTTATTACTATTCGCCCTGACCAAACTTCGGCGCGCTACTCCTCCCGCAGTTTTGCCACAGAGCCATGAATGAGGTGTCAAAACGTGCGGCCTAATCGGGAATGGTGTGCTATGACTTTTATAAGCGATCGGGGGTACGATGTTCACCCCAGGGGCGAAATAGCGGCCAAAAAAACGCATAGACTTAACATTGCGAAAAACTTTGACGCCTCGTAGCTCAGAGAGTGGATTTCACAGAAATGTGAAATTTGCCACATTTGAAGAGGCTGGCAGGCTCTGTAACCATACCTCAAAATGGGTAAAGTTGCACCCTTGGGGGGCAGGAGCGTCCCAAAGTTGCCCCATTGACTTTCTATGGTGTAGGACGGCCCATGAAATGACCTAACAACCACCCAGAACATCCTAGCAACCGCCTAGCAACGACCTAGCAACCACCCAGAACACCCTAGCAACCGCCTAGCAACAACCCTAGCAACGCCCTAGCAACCGGGTGGTGTTTTTTGCCACTGCAAGCACATTCACATTTTCTTCTGGAAATGTACATTCTAGTTGGTGCTTGCCATTTTAATGGCAAAGCACAGTATTGTTATTGCTCATACTTATTATTATTCTTCTTCTTCCACTTTTATTTCGGCGCGCTACTCCTCCCACAGTTTTTGTCCAGAGCCATGAATGAGGTGTCAAAACGTGCGGCCTAATCGGGAATCGTGTGCTATGACTTTTATAAGCGATCGGGGGTACGATGTTTGCCCCAGGGGCAAAATAGGGGCAAAAATCAAACGCATTGACTTAACATGGCGAAAAACTTTGACGCCTCGTAGCTCAGAGAGTGGATTTCACAGAAATTGAAATTTGCCACATTTGAAGAGGCTGGCAGGCTCTGTAAGACCACACCTCAAAATGGGTAAAGTTGCACCCCTGGGGGGCAGGAGCGTCCCAAAGTTGCCCCATTGACTTAACATTGCGAAAAAAATTTGACGCCTCGTAGCTCAGAGAGTGGATTTCACAGAAATGTGAAATTGGCCACATTTGAAGAGGCTGGCAGGCTCTGTAAGACCATACCTCAAAATGGGTAAAAGTTGCACACCCCTGGGGGGCAGGAGGGTACTAAAAATTTGCCCATTGACTTTCAATGGTGTAGGACGGCCCATGAAATGGGTCCGTCCTTTCAATTGAACAGCGCTTTTCAATTGAACATAACTCTGGATCACAGTGTCATAGAGACAAGGGGGCGGGCTCATTTGACTCAGACGAACCAATCAGCATCTCAGGATCATTGTGAAGCTATCAAGCCACGCCCCCTAGCAACCATTTAGAGCACCTTAGCAACACGTCCCATTGATTCCATTGAAAGAGATCAAAGGGATATCTCAGGATAGAAGTGTCATAGAAACATGAGGGTGGGCTCGTTTGACTCGGGGCAGCAAGCAGCCAATCCTGAATCACCTCAACACACACTGGCCACGCCCTAGCAACCATTGTCGACCACCTTAGCAACCAAAATTCACAGACTCATAGCTCAGAGAGTGGATTTCGCAGAATGTGAAATTTGCCACATTTCAAGAAGCTGACGGGCTCTGTAAGAACATACCACACAATGGGGTAAAACTTGCACCCCTGGGGGGCAAGAGCGTCCCAAAGTTGCCCCATTGACTTGAAACCGCTTTTCAATTGAACATAACTCTGGATCACAGTGTCATAGAGACAAGGGGGCGGGCTTCATTTGACTCAGACGACCAATCAGCATCTCAGGATCATTGTGAAGCTATTCAAGCCACGCCCCTAGCAACCATTTAGAGCACCTTAGCAACACGTCCCATAGACTTCCATTGAAAAGAGATCAAAGGGATATCTCAGGATAGAAGTGTCATAGAAACATGAGGGTGGGCTCGTTGTACTCGGGGCAGCAAGCAGCCAATCCTGAATCACCTCAACACTCACTGCCACGCCCTAGCAACCATTGTCGAGCACCTTAGCAACCAAAAATTCACAGAGGAATATCTTCCATTCTGAATGTCGCAGAGGCGTGGGAGTTGGTTTATATCATTCATAACTGACAAGAATGCCTTTGGAGTATCGTGATTGGCTAGCTGCCAAGCCACTACCCTAGCAACCAAACAGAGTACCCTAGCAACCGTTTTGCAAGACCTATATCTCTGCATCAGAACATCGTAGAGAGATGGGGGTTGGTTTATACATTCACACTGACTTTGGAGGCTTCCATGATTGGCAGCTGCCAAGCCACTCCCTAGCACCAAACAGAGTACCCCTAGCAACCGTTTTGCAAGACCTATATCTCTGCATCACAACATCGTATAGAGATGGGGGTTGGCTCTTTTGACTCATACTAGCAAACAGGACTTGCTACATGCTACACATGCTAGCAGTGAATAGCTACATGCTAATAGCGCTTAGCTAAGTATTAAATCATGCCAATAAAATGCTACAAACTCCATAGTAACCATCTGTGACAACTACTGACCACCTAGTAACACCATAGCAACCACTCAGATTACCCTAAATGCTAATCATGCTAGCAACATGCTAGCAACATGCTAATCATGCTAGCAATATGGTAACAAGATGCTAATCATGCTAAAAATATGCTAGCAAACATGCTAGTCACTAGTATCTGTCCAGCGCCGAGTTTTGCCACTGCAAGCACATTCACATTTTCTTCTGGAAATGTACATTCTAGTATTGTAATTACTATTCGCCCTGACCAAACTTCGGCGCGCTACTCCTCCCGCAGTTTTTGCCACAGAGCCATGAATGAGGTGTCAAAACGTGCGGCCTAATCGGGAATGGTGTGCTATGACTTTTATAAGCGATCGGGGGTACGATGTTCACCCCAGGGGCGAAATAGCGGCCAAAAAAAAACGCATAGACTTAACATTGCGAAAAACTTTGACGCCTCGTAGCTCAGAGAGTGGATTTCACAGAAATGTGAAATTTGCCACATTTGAAGAGGCTGGCAGGCTCTGTAGACCATACCTCAAAATGGGGTTAAAGTTGCACCCTTGGGGGGCAGGAGCGTCCCAAAGTTGCCCCATTGACTTTCTATGGTGTAGGACGGCCCATGAAATGACCTAGCAACCACCCAGAACATCCTAGCAACCGCCTAGCAACGACCTAGCAACCACCCAGAACACCCTAGCAACCGCCTAGCAACAACCCTAGCAACGCCCTAGCAACCGGGTGGTGTTTTTTGCCACTGCAAGCACCATTCACATTTTCTTCTGGAAATGTACATTCTAGTATTGTTATTACTATTCGCCCTGACAATAATTCGGCACGCTACTCCTCCTGCAAAGTTTGTCGCAGAGCCATGAATGAGGTGTCAAAACGTGCGGCCTAATCGGGAATGGTGTGCTATGACTTTTATAAGCGATCGGGGGTACGATGTTCGCCCCAGGGGCGAAATAGCGGCCCAAAAAAACGCATAGACTTAACATTGCGAAAAACTTTGACGCCTCGTAGCTCAGAGAGTGGATTTCACAGAAATGTGAAATTTGCCACATTTGAAGAGGCTGGCAGGCTCTGTAAGACCATACCTCAAAATGGGGTAAAAGTTGCACCCCTGGGGGGCAGGAGGTCCCAAAATTTGCCCCATTGACTTTCTATGGTGTAGGACAGCCCATGAAATGGTCCGTTCAATGAACCGCTTTTCAATTGAACATAACTCTGGATCACAGTGTCATAGAGACAAGGGGCGGGCTCATTTGACTCAGACGACCAATCAGCATCTCAGGATCATTGTGAAGCTATCAAGCCACGCCCCTAGCAACCATTTAGAGCACCTTAGCAACACGTCCCATAGACTTCCATTGAAAGAGATCAAAGGGATATCTCAGGATAGAAGTGTCATAGAAACATGAGGGTGGGCTCGTTTGACTCGGGGCAGCAAGCAGCCAATCCTGAATCACCTCAACACTCACTGGCCCGCCTAGCAACCATTGTCGAGCACCTTAGCAACCAAAATTCACAGAGGAATATCTTCCATTCTGAATGTCACAGAGGAGTGGGAGTTGGTTTATATCATTCATACTGACAAGAAGCCTTTGGAGTATCGTGATTGCTAGCTGCCAAGCCACTCCCTAGCAACCAAACAGAGTACCCTAGCAACCGTTTTGCAAGACCTATATCTCTGCATCAGAACATCGTAGAGAGATGGGGGTTGGTTTATACATTCACACTGACTTTGGAGCTTCATGATTGGCAGCTGCCAAGCCACTCCCTAGCAACCAAACAGAGTACCCTAGCAACCGTTTTGCAAGACCAATATCTCTGCATCAGAACATCGTATAGAGATGGGGGTTGGCTCTTTTGACTCATGCTAGCAAACAGGACTTGCTACATGCTACACATGCTAGCAGTGAATAGCTACATGCTAATAGCGCTTAGCTAAGTGCTAAATCATGCCAATAAAATGCTACAAACTCCATAGTAACCATCTGTGACAACTACCAACCACCTAGTAACACCATAGCAACCACCCAGATTACACTAGCAACCGCCTAGCAACACCCTACATTACCCTAGCAACAGGGTGGTGTTTTTTGCCACTGCAAGCACCATTCACATTTTCTTCTGGAAATGTACATTCTAGTATTGTTATTACTATTCGCCCTGACCAAACTTCGGCGCGCTACTCCTCCCGCAGTTTTTGCCACAGAGCCATGAATGAGGTGTCAAAACGTGCGGCCTAATCGGGGAAATGGTGTGCTATGACTTTTATAAGCGATCGGGGGTTACGATGTTCGCTCCCAGGGGCGAAATAGCGGCCAAAAAAAAACTCAATAGACTTAACATTGCGAAAAACTTTGACGCCATCATAGCTCAGAGAGTGGACTTTCACAGAAATTGTGAAATTTGCCACATTGAGAGGCTGGCAGGCTCTGTAGGACCATACCTCAAAATGGGGTAAAAAGTTGCACACCCCTGGGGGGCAGGAGCGTCCCAAAGTTGCCCCATTTACTTTCTATGGTGTAGGACGCTAGCAACCACCCAGAACATCCTAGCAACCGCCTAGCAACGCACCTAGCAAGCCACCCAGAACACCCTAGCAACCGCCTAGCAACAACCCTACAACCCGCATAGCAACCGGGTGGTGTTTTTGCCACTGCAAGCACCATTCACATTTTCTTCTGGAAATTACATTCTAGTATTGTTATTACTATTCGCCCTGACCAAACTTCGGCGCGCTACTTCCTCCCGCAGTTTTTGCCACAGAGCCATGAATGAGGTGTCAAAACGTGCGGCCTAATCGGGAATGGTGTGCTATGACTTTTATAAGCGATCGGGGGTACGATGTTCGCCCCAGGGGCGAAATAGCGGCCAAAAAAAACGCATAGACTTAACATTGCGAAAAACTTTGACGCCTCATAGCTCAGAGAGTGGATTTCACAGAAATGTGAAATTTGCCACATTTGAAGAGGCTGGCAGGCTCTGTAGGACCATACCTCAAAATGGGGTAAAAGTTGCACCCCTGGGGGGCAGGAGCGTCCCAAAGTTGCCCCATTGACTTTCTATGGTGTAGGACCTAGCAACCACCCAGAACATCCTAGCAACCGCCTAGCAACGCCCTAGCAACCACCCAGAACACCCTAGCAACCGCCTAGCAACAACCCTAGCAACCGCCTAGCAACCGGGTGGTGTTTTTTGCCACTGCAAGCACCATTCACATTTTCTTCTGGAAATGTACATTCTAGTTAATGGTGGCTTGCCAATTTTAATGTGCAAAGCACAGATTCTTGTTATTGGCTCATACGTATTATTCCTTCTTCTTCTTCTTCCACTTTTATTTCGGCAGCCGCTACGTCCTCCACAGGTTTTTTGTCCACAGCCGCCATGACAATGAGGTGTCCAAAACGTGCGGCCTAATCGGAATCGCTGTGCTATGACTTTTTATAAGCCGATCGGGGGTACGATGTTTTGCCCCAGGGGCAAAATAGGGGCAAAATCAAACGCATGGACTTAACATGGCCGGAAAGAAACTTTGGACGCCTCGTAGCTCAGAGAGTGGATTTCACCACGAAATGTGGAAATATTGCCACATTTGAAGAGGCTGGCAGGCTCTGTAAGACCACACCTCAAAATGGGGTAAAAGTTGCACCCCTGGGGGGCAGGAGCGTCCCAAAGTTGCCCCATTGACTTAACATTGCGAAAAAAATTTGACGCCTCGTAGCTCAGAGAGTGGATTTCACAGAAATGTGAAATTGGCCACATTTGAAGAGGCTGGCAGGCTCTGTAAGACCATACCTCAAAATGGGGTAAAAGTTGCGCCCCTGGGGGGCAGGAGGGTACTAAAATTTGCCCCATTGACTTTCAATGGTGTAGGACGGCCCATGAAATGGGCCGTCCTTTCAATTGAACCGCTTTTCAATTGAACATAACTCTGGATCACAGTGTCATAGAGACAAGGGGGCGGGCTCATTTGACTCAGACGACCAATCAGCATCTCAGGATCATTGTGAAGCTATCAAGCCACGCCCCTAGCAACCATTTAGAGCACCTTAGCAACACGTCCCATAGACTTCCATTGAAAGAGATCAAAGGGATATCTCAGGATAGAAGTGTCATAGAAACATGAGGGTGGGCTCGTTTGACTCGGGGCAGCAAGCAGCCAATCCTGAATCACCTCAACACACACTGGCCACGCCCTAGCAACCATTGTCGACCACCTTAGCAACCAAAATTCACAGACTCATAGCTCAGAGAGTGGATTTCGTAGAAATGTGAAATTTGCCACATTTGAAGAGGCTGACGGGCTCTGTAAGAACATACCACACAATGGGGTAAAACTTGCACCCCTGGGGGCAAGAGCGTCCCAAAGTTGCCCCATTGACTTGAAACCGCTTTTCAATTGAACATAACTCTGGATCACAGTGTCATAGAGACAAGGGGGTGGGCTCATTTGATTCAGACGACCAATCAGCATCTCAGGATCATTGTGAAGCTATCAAGCCACGCCCCTAGCAACCATTTAGAGCACCTTAGCAACACGTCCCATAGACTTCCATTGAAAGAGATCAAAGGGATATCTCAGGATAGAAGTGTCATAGAAACATGAGGGTGGGCTCGTTTGACTCGGGGCAGCAAGCAGCCAATCCTGAATCACCTCAACACACACTGGCCACGCCCTAGCAACCATTGTCGACCACCTTAGCAACCAAAATTCACAGACTCATAGCTCAGAGAGTGGATTTCGTAGAAATTTGAAATTTGCCACATTTGAAGAGGCTGACGGGCTCTGTAAGAACATACCACACAATGGGGTAAAACTTGCACCCCTGGGGGGCAAGAGCGTCCCAAAGTTGCCCCATTGACTTGAAACCGCTTTTCAATTGAACATAACTCTGGATCACAGTGTCATAGAGACAAGGGGGTGGGCTCATTTGATTCAGACGACCAATCAGCATCTCAGGATCATTGTGAAGCTATCAAGCCACGCCCCTAGCAACCATTTAGAGCACCTTAGCAACACGTCCCATAGACTTCCATTGAAAGAGATCAAAGGGATATCTCAGGATAGAAGTGTCATAGAAACATGAGGGTGGGCTCGTTTGACTCGGGGCAGCAAGAAGCCAATCCTGAATCACCTCAACACTCACTGGCCACGCCCTAGCAACCATTGTCGAGCACCTTAGCAACCAAAATTCACAGAGGAATATCTTCCATTCTGAATGTCACAGAGGCGTGGGAGTTGGTTTATATCATTCATACTGACAAGAAGCCTTTGGAGTATCGTGATTGCTAGCTGCCAAGCCACTCCCTAGCAACCAAACAGAGTACCCTAGCAACCGTTTTGCAAGACCTATATCTCTGCATCAGAACATCGTATAGAGATGGGGGTTGGTTTATACATTCACACTGACTTTGGAGCTTCATGATTGGCAGCTGCCAAGCCACTCCCTAGCAACCAAACAGAGTACCCTAGCAACTTTTTTGCAAGACCAATATCTCTGCATCAGAACATCGTATAGAGATGGGGGTTGGCTCTTTTGACTCATGCTAGCAAACAGGACTTGCTACATGCTACACATGCTAGCAGTGAATAGCTACATGCTAATAGCGCTTAGCTAAGTGCTAAATCATGCCAATAAAATGCTACAAACTCCATAGTAACCATCTGTGACAACTACCAACCACCTAGTAACAACATAGCAACCACTCAGATTAGCCTAAATGCTAATAATGCTAACAACATGCTAGCAACATGCTAATCATGCTAGCAACATGCTAGCAACATGCTAATCATGCTTAAATCATGCTAGCAACATGCTAATCATGCTAAAATCATGCTAGCAACATGCTAATCATGCTAGTAACATGCTAGCAACATGCTAATCATGCTAGCAACATGCTAGTCACATGCTAATCATGCTAGCAACATGCTAAAAACATGCTAATCACGCTAAAATCATGCTAGCAACATGCTAGCAACATGCTAATCATGCTAGCAACATGCTAGAAACATGCTAATCACGCTTGCAACATGCTAGCAACATGCTAATAATGCTAAAATCATGCTAGCATCATGCTAGCAACATGCTACCAACATGCTAATCATGCTAGCAACATGCTAGCAACATGCTAATCACGCTAGCAGCTAGCAACATGCTAGCAACATGCTAGCAACATGCTAATAATGCTAGCAACATGCTAATCATGCTAGCAACATGCTAGCAACATGCTAATCATGCTAGCAACATGCTAGCAACATGCTAGAAACATGCTAATCACGCTAGCAACATGCTAGCAACATGCTAATAATGCTAAAATCATGCTAGCATCATGCTAGCAACATGCTAGCAACATGCTAATCATGCTAGCAACATG
Organism: Oxygymnocypris stewartii; assembly: GCA_003573665.1. Lineage (NCBI taxonomy): Eukaryota > Metazoa > Chordata > Actinopteri > Cypriniformes > Cyprinidae > Oxygymnocypris > Oxygymnocypris stewartii. Next base: position 9,652 of record QVTF01003636.1, read on the forward strand.
CTAGCAACATGCTAATCATGCTAGCAACATGCTAATCACGCTAAAATCATGTTAGCAAACATGCTAATCATGCTAAAATCATGCTAGCAACATGCTAGCAACATGCTAATCATGCTAGCAACATGCTAGCAACATGCTAATCACGCTAGCAACATGCTAGCAACATGCTAATTGTGCTAGCAACATGCTAGCAACATGCTAATCACGCTAAAATCATGCTAGCAAACATGCTAATCATGCTAAAATCATGCTAGCAACATGCTAGCAACATGCTAATCATGCTAGCAACACGCTAGTCACATGCTAATCATGCTAGCAACATGCTAGCATCATGCTAGTCACATGCTAATCATGCTAGCAACATGCTAAAAACATGCTAATGACTCTAAAATCATGCTAGCAACATGCTAGCAACATGTTAATCATGCTAGCAACATGCTAGAAACATGCTAATCATGCTAGCAACATGCTAGCATTATGCTAGCAACATGCTAGCAACATGCTAATCACGCTAGCAACATGCTAGCAACATGCTAATCACGCTAGTAACATGCTAGCAACATGCTAATCATGCTAGCAACATGCTAGAAACATGCTAATCACACTAGCAACATGCTAGCAACATGCTAATAATGCTAAAATCATGCTAGCATTATGCTAGCAACATGCTAGCAACATGCTTAATCACGCTAGTAACATGCTAGCAAAATGCTAATCATGCTAGCAACATGCTAGCAAACATGCTAATCATGCTAGCAACATGCTAGCAACATGCTAATCATGCTAGCAACATGCTAATCATGCTAGCAACATGCTAATCACGCTAAAATCATGCTAGCAAACATGCTAATCACACTAGCAACATGCTAGCAACATGCTAATCATGCTAGCAACATGCTAGAAACATGCTAATCACGATAGCAACATGCTAGCAACATGATAATAATGCTAAAATCATGCTAGCATCATGCTAGCAACATGCTAGCAACATGCTAATCATGCTAGCAACATGCTAGCAACATGCTAATCATGCTAGCAACATGCTAGCAACATGCTAATCATGCTAGCAACATGCTAGCAACATGCTAGAAACATGCTAGTCATGCTAGCAAAATGCTAGCAACATGCTAGCAACATGCTAATCATGTTAAAGACATGCTAGAATCATGCTAACAACATGCTACCAACATGCTAATCATGCTAGCAACATGCTAGAATCATGCCAGCGACATGCTAACAACATGTTAATCATGCTAGCAACATGCTAATCATGCTAGAAACATGCTAGAATAATGCTAGCAACATGCTAGCCATATGCTAATCATGCTAGCAACATGCTAATCATGCTAGCGACATGCTAAAATAATGCTAGCAACATGCTAATCATACTAGCAACATGATAAAATCATGCTAGCAACATGATAAAATCATGCTAGCAACATGCTAGCAACATACTAATCATGCTAGCAATATGGTAACAAGATGCTAATCATGCTAACAATATGCTAGCAAAACATGCTAGTCACTAGTATCTGTCCAGCGCCGAGTTTTGCCACTGCAAGCACCATTCACATTTTCTTCTGGAAATGTACATTCTAGTATTGTTATTACTATTCGCCCTGACAATACTTCGGCACGCTACTCCTCCTGCAAAGTTTGTCATAGACCCATGAATGAGGTGTCAAAACGTGCGGCCTAATCGGGAATGGTGTGCTATGACTTTTATAAGCGATCGGGGGTACGATGTTCGCCCCAGGGGTGAAATAGCGGCCAAAAAAAACGCATAGACTTAACATTGCGAAAAACTTTGACGCCTCGTAGCTCAGAGAGTGGATTTCACAGAAATGTGAAATTTGCCACATTTGAAGAGGCTGGCAGGCTCTGTAAGACCATACCTCAAAATGGGGTAAAAGTTGCACCCCTGGGGGGCAGGAGCGTCCCAAAATTTGCCCCATTGACTTTCTATGGTGTAGGACGGCCCATGAAATGGGCCGTCCTACACCATAGAAACCGCTTTTCAATTGAACATAACTCTGGATCACAGTGTCATAGAGACAAGGGGGCGGGCTCATTTGACTCAGACGACCAATCAGCATCTCAGGATCATTGTGAAGCTATCAAGCCACGCCCCTAGCAACCATTTAGAGCACCTTAGCAACACGTCCCACAGACTTCCATTGAAAGAGATCAAAGGGATATCTCAGGATAGAAGTGTCATAGAAACATGAGGGTGGGCTCATTTGACTCGGGGCAGCAAGCAGCCAATCCTGAATCACCTCAACACACACTGGCCACGCCCTAGCAACCATTGTCGAGCACCTTAGCAACCAAAATTCACAGAGGAATATCTTCCATTCTGAATGTCACAGAGGCGTGGGAGTTGGTTTATATCATTCATACTGACAAGAAGCCTTTGGAGTATCGTGATTGCTAGCTGCCAAGCCACTCCCTAGCAACCAAACAGAGTACCCTAGCAACCGTTTTGCAAGACCTATATCTCTGCATCAGAACATCGTATAGAGATGGGGGTTGGTTTATACATTCACACTGACTTTGGAGCTTCATGATTGGCAGCTGCCAAGCCACTCCCTAGCAACCAAACAGAGTACCCTAGCAACCGTTTTGCAAGACCAATATCTCTGCATCAGAACATCGTATAGAGATGGGGGTTGGCTCTTTTGACTCATGCTAGCAAACAGGACTTGCTACATGCTACACATGCTAGCAGTGAATAGCTACATGCTAATAGCGCTTAGCTAAGTGTTAAATCATGCCAATAAAATGCTACAAACTCCATAGTAACCATCTGTGACAACTACCAACCACCTAGTAACACCATAGCAACCACCCAGATTACCCTAGCAACCGCCTAGCAACGCCCTACATTACCCTAGCAACAGGGTGGTGTTTTTTGCCACTGCAAGCACCATTCACATTTTCTTCTGGAAATGTACATTCTAGTATTGTTATTACTATTCGCCCTGACCAAACTTCGGCGCGCTACTCCTCCCGCAGTTTTTGCCACAGAGCCATGAATGAGGTGTCAAAACGTGCGGCCTAATCGGGAATGGTGTGCTATGACTTTTATAAGCGATCGGGGGTACGATGTTCACCCCAGGGGCGAAATAGCGGCCAAAAAAAACGCATAGACTTAACATTGCGAAAAACTTTTACGCCTCATAGCTCAGAGAGTGGATTTCGCAGAAATGTGAAATTTGCCACATTTGAAGAGGCTGGCAGGCTCTGTAAGACCATACCTCAAAATGGGGTAAAAGTTGCACCCCTGGGGGGCAGGAGCGTCCCAAAGTTGCCCCATTGACTTTCTATGGTGAAGGACCTAGCAACCACCCAGAACATCCTAGCAACCGCCTAGCAACGCCCTAGCAACCACCCAGAACACCCTAGCAACCGCCTAGCAACAACCCTAGCAACCGCCTAGCAACCGGGTGGTGTTTTTTGCCACTGCAAGCACCATTCACATTTTCTTCTGGAAATGTACATTCTAGTATTGTTATTACTATTCGCCCTGACCAAACTTCGGCGCGCTACTCCTCCCGCAGTTTTTGCCACAGAGCCATGAATGAGGTGTCAAAACGTGCGGCCTAATCGGGAATGGTGTGCTATGACTTTTATAAGCGATCGGGGGTACGATGTTCGCCCCAGGGGCGAAATAGCGGCCAAAAAAACGCATAGACTTAACAATGTGAAAAACTTTGACGCCTCTTAGCTCAGAGAGTGGATTTCACAGAAATGTGAAATTTGCCACATTTGAAGAGGCTGGCAGGCTCTGTAGGACCATACCTCAAAATGGGGTAAAAGTTGCACCCCTGGGGGGCAGGAGCGTCCCAAAGTTGCCCCATTGACTTTCTATGGTGTAGGACCTAGCAACCACCCAGAACATCCTAGCAACCGCCTAGCAACGCCCTAGCAACCACCCAGAACACCCTAGCAACCGCCTAGCAACAACCCTAGCAACCGCCTAGCAACCGCCTAGCAACCGGGTGGTGTTTTTTGCCACTGCAAGCACCATTCACATTTTCTTCTGGAAATGTACATTCTAGTATTGTTATTACTATTCGCCCTGACCAAACTTCGGCGCGCTACTCCTCCCGCAGTTTTTGCCACAGAGCCATGAATGAGGTGTCAAAACGTGCGGCCTAATCAGGAATGGTGTGCTATGACTTTTATAAGCGATCGGGGGTACGATGTTCGCCCCAGGGGCGAAATAGCGGCCAAAAAAAACGCATAGACTTAACATTGCGAAAAACTTTGACGCCTCATAGCTCAGAGAGTGGATTTCACAGAAATGTGAAATTTGCCACATTTGAAGAGGCTGGCAGGCTCTGTAGGACCATACCTCAAAATGGGGTAAAAGTTGCACCCCTGGGGGGCAGGAGCGTCCCAAAGTTGCCCCATTGACTTTCTATGGTGTAGGACCTAGCAACCACCCAGAACATCCTAGCAACCGCCTAGCAACGCCCTAGCAACCACCCAGAACACCCTAGCAACCGCCTAGCAACAACCCTAGCAACCGCCTAGCAACCGGGTGGTGTTTTTTGCCACTGCAAGCACCATTCACATTTTCTTCTGGAAATGTACATTCTAGTTAATGGTGCTTGCCATTTTAATGGCAAAGCACAGTATTGTTATTGCTCATACTTATTATTCTTCTTCTTCTTCTTCCACTTTATTTCGGCGCGCTACTCCTCCCACAGTTTTTGTCACAGAGCCATGAATGAGGTGTCAAAACGTGCGGCCTAATCGGGAATCGTGTGCTATGACTTTTATAAGCGATCGGGGGTACGATGTTTGCCCCAGGGGCAAAATAGGGGCAAAATCAAACGCATTGACTTAACATGGCGAAAAACTTTGACGCCTCGTAGCTCAGAGAGTGGATTTCACAGAAATGTGAAATTTGCCACATTTGAAGAGGCTGGCAGGCTCTGTAAGACCACACCTCAAAATGGGGTAAAAGTTGCACCCCTGGGGGGCAGGAGCGTCCCAAAGTTGCCCCATTGACTTAACATGGCGAAAAAAAATTGACGCCTCGTAGCTCAGAGAGTGGATTTCACAGAAATGTGAAATTGGCCACATTTGAAGAGGCTGGCAGGCTCTGTAAGACCATACCTCAAAATGGGGTAAAAGTTGCACCCCTGGGGGGCAGGAGGGTACTAAAATTTGCCCCATTGACTTTCAATGGTGTAGGACGGCCCATGAAATGGGCCGTCCTTTCAATTGAACCGCTTTTCAATTGAACATAACTCTGGATCACAGTGTCATAGAGACAAGGGGGCGGGCTCATTTGACTCAGACGACCAATCAGCATCTCAGGATCATTGTGAAGCTATCAAGCCACGCCCCTAGCAACCATTTAGAGCACCTTAGCAACACGTCCCATTGACTTCCATTGAAAGAGATCAAAGGGATATCTCAGGATAGAAGTGTCATAGAAACATGAGGGTGGGCTCGTTTGACTCGGGGCAGCAAGCAGCCAATCCTGAATCACCTCAACACACACTGGCCACGCCCTAGCAACCATTGTCGACCACCTTAGCAACCAAAATTCACAGACTCATAGCTCAGAGAGTGGATTTCGTAGAAATGTGAAATTTGCCACATTTGAAGAGGCTGACGGGCTCTGTAAGAACATACCACACAATGGGGTAAAACTTGCACCCCTGGGGGGCAAGAGCGTCCCAAAGTTGCCCCATTGACTTGAAACCGCTTTTCAATTGAACATAACTCTGGATCACAGTGTCATAGAGACAAGGGGGCGGGCTCATTTGACTCAGACGACCAATCAGCATCTCAGGATCATTGTGAAGCTATCAAGCCACGCCCCTAGCAACCATTTAGAGCACCTTAGCAACACGTCCCATAGACTTCCATTGAAAGAGATCAAAGGGATATCTCAGGATAGAAGTGTCATAGAAACATGAGGGTGGGCTCCTTTGTCTCGGGGCAGCAAGCAGCCAATCCTGAATCACCTCAACACTCACTGGCCACGCCCTAGCAACCATTGTCGATCACCTTAGCAACCAAAATTCACAGAGGAATATCTTCCATTCTGAATGTCACAGAGGCGTGGGAGTTGTTTTATATCATTCATACTGACAAGAAGCCTTTGGAGTATCGTGATTGCTAGCTGCCAAGCCACTCCCTAGCAACCAAACAGAGTACCCTAGCAACCGTTTTGCAAGACCTATATCTCCGCATCAGAACATCGTAGAGAGATGGGGGTTGGTTTATACATTCACACTGACTTTGGAGCTTCATGATTGGCAGCTGCCAAGCCACTCCCTAGCAACTAAACAGAGTACCCTAGCAACCATTTTGCAAGACCAATATCTCTGCATCAGAACATCGTATAGAGATGGGGGTTGGCTCTTTTGACTCATGCTAGCAAACAGGACTTGCTACATGCTACACATGCTAGCAGTGAATAGCTACATGCTAATAGCGCTTAGCTAAGTGCTAAATCATGCCAATAAAATGCTACAAACTCCATAGTAACCATCTGTGACAACTACCAACCACCTAGTAACACCATAGCAACCACTCAGATTACCCTAAATGCTAATCATGCTAGCAACATGCTAGCAACATGCTAATCATGTTAGCAACATGCTAATCACGCTAAAATCATGCTAGCAACATGCTAATCATGCTAAAATCATGCTAGCAACATGCTAATCATGCTAGCAACATGCTAGCAACATGCTAGTCACATGCTAATCATGCTAGCAAACATGCTAGTCACATGCTAATCATGCTAGCAAACATGCTAAAAACATGCAAACCACGCTAAAATCATGCTAGCAACATGCTAGCAACATGCTAATCATGCTAGCAACATGCTAGCAACATGCTAGTCACATGCTAATCATGCTAGCAAACATGCTAGTCACATGCTAATCATGCTAGCAAACATGCTAAAAACATGCAAATCACGCTAAAATCATGCTAGCAACATGCTAATCATGCTAGCAACATGCTAGCAACATGCTAATCACGCTAAAATCATGTTAGCAAACATGCTAATCATGCTAAAATCATGCTAGCAACATGCTAGCAACATGCTAATCATGCTAGCAACATGCTAGTCACATGCTAATCATGCTAGCAACATGCTAAAAACATGCTAATCATGCTAAAATCATGCTAGCAACATGCTAGCAACATGCTAATCATGCTAGCAACATGCTAGCAGCATGCTAATCATGCTAGCAACATGCTAATCACGCTAGCAACATGCTAGCAACATGCTAGCAACATGCTAATCACGCTAAAATCATGCTAGCAACATGCTAATCATGCTAAAATCATGCTAGCAACATGCTAGCAACATGCTAGTCACATGCTAATCATGCGAGCAACATGCTAAAAACATGTTAATCACGCTAAAATCATGCTAGCAACATGCTAGCAACATGCTAATCATGCTAGCAACATGCTAGAAACATGCTAATCACACTAGCAACAGGCTAGCAACATGCTAATAATGCTAAAATCATGCTAGCATCATGCTAGCAACATGCTAATCATGCTAGCAACATGCTAGCAACATGCTAATCATGCTAGCAACATGCTAGCAACATGCTAGCAACATGCTAATCACGCTAGCAACATGCTAGCAAACATGCTAATCATGCTAGCAACATGCTAGCAACATGCTAATCATGCTAGCAACATGCTAGCAACATGCTAATCATGCTAGCAACATGCTTATCATGCTAGCAACATGCTAATCACGCTAAAATCATGCTAGCAAACATGCTAATCATGTTAAAATCATGCTAGCAACATGCTAGCAACATGCTAATCATGCTAGCAACATGCTAGTCACATGCTAATCATGCTAGCAACATGCTAAAAACATGCTAATCACGCTAAAATCATGCTAGCAACATGCTAGAAACATGCTAATCACGTTAGCAACATGCTAGCAACATGCTAATAATGCTAAAATCATGCTAGCATCATGCTAGCAACATGCTAGCAACATGCTAATCATGCTAGCAACATGCTAGCAACATGCTAATCATGCTAGCAACATGCTAGCAACATGCTAGCAACATGCTAATCACGCTAGCAACATGCTAGCAACATGCTAGAAACATGCTAATCATGCTAGCAACATGCTAATCATGCTAACAACATGCTAATCATGTTAGCAACATGCTAGCAACATGCTAATCATGCTAACAACATGCTAGCAACATGCTAATCACATTAATCACTAATTCTAGTTAATGGTGCTTGCCATTTTAATGGCAAAGCACAGTATTGTTATTGCTCATACTTATTATTCTTCTTCTTCTTCTTCCACTTTTATTTCGGCGCGCTACTCCTCCCACAGTTTTTGTCACAGAGCCATGAATGAGGTGTCAAAACGTGCGGCCTAATCGGGAATCGTGTGCTATGACTTTTATAAGCGATCGGGGGTACGATGTTTGCCCCAGGGGCAAAATAGGGGCAAAATCAAACGCATTGACTTAACATGGCGAAAAACTTTGACGCCTCGTAGCTCAGAGAGTGGATTTCACAGAAATGTGAAATTTGCCACATTTGAAGAGGCTGGCAGGCTCTGTAAGACCACACCTCAAAATGGGGTAAAAGTTGCGCCCCTGGGGGGCAGGAGGGTACTAAAATTTGCCCCATTGACTTTCAATGGTGTAGGACAGCCCATGAAATGGGTCGTCCTTTCAATTGAACCGCTTTCAATTGAACATAACTCTGGATCACAGTGTCATAGAGACAAGGGGGCGGGCTCATTTGACTCAGACGACCAATCAGCATCTCAGGATCATTGTGAAGCTATCAAGCCACGCCCCTAGCAACCATTTAGAGCACCTTAGCAACACGTCCCATAGACTTCCATTGAAAGAGATCAAAGGGATATCTCAGGATAGAAGTGTCATAGAAACATGAGGGTGGGCTCGTTTGACTCGGGGCAGCAAGCAGCCAATCCTGAATCACCTCAACACACACTGGCCGCGCCCTAGCAACCATTGTCGACCACCTTAGCAACCAAAATTCACAGACTCATAGCTCAGAGAGTGGATTTCGTAGAAATTTGAAATTTGCCACATTTGAAGAGGCTGACGGGCTCTGTAAGAACATACCACACAATGGGGTAAAACTTGCACCCCTGGGGGGCAAGAGCGTCCCAAAGTTGCCCCATTGACTTGAAACCGCTTTTCAATTGAACATAACTCTGGATCACAGTGTCATAGAGACAAGGGGGTGGGCTCATTTGATTCAGACGACCAATCAGCATCTCAGGATCATTGTGAAGCTATCAAGCCACGCCCCTAGCAACCATTTAGAGCACCTTAGCAACACGTCCCATAGACTTCCATTGAAAGAGATCAAAGGGATATCTCAGGATAGAAGTGTCATAGAAACATGAGGGTGGGCTCGTTTGACTCGGGGCAGCAAGAAGCCAATCCTGAATCACCTCAACACTCACTGGCCACGCCCTAGCAACCATTGTCGAGCACCTTAGCAACCAAAATTCACAGAGGAATATCTTCCATTCTGAATGTCACAGAGGCGTGGGAGTTGGTTTATATCATTCATACTGACAAGAAGCCTTTGGAGTATCGTGATTGCTAGCTGCCAAGCCACTCCCTAGCAACCAAACAGAGTACCCTAGCAACCGTTTTGCAAGACCTATATCTCTGCATCAGAACATCGTATAGAGATGGGGGTTGGTTTATACATTCACACTGACTTTGGAGCTTCATGATTGGCAGCTGCCAAGCCACTCCCTAGCAACCAAACAGAGTACCCTAGCAACTTTTTTGCAAGACCAATATCTCTGCATCAGAACATCGTATAGAGATGGGGGTTGGCTCTTTTGACTCATGCTAGCAAACAGGACTTGCTACATGCTACACATGCTAGCAGTGAATAGCTACATGCTAATAGCGCTTAGCTAAGTGCTAAATCATGCCAATAAAATGCTACAAACTCCATAGTAACCATCTGTGACAACTACCAACCACCTAGTAACAACATAGCAACCACTCAGATTAGCCTAAATGCTAATAATGCTAACAACATGCTAGCAACATGCTAATCATGCTAGCAACATGCTAGCAACATGCTAATCATGCTAAAATCATGCTAGTCACATGCTAATCATGCTAGCAACATGCTAAAAACATGCTAATCACGCTAAAATCATGCTAGCAACATGCTAGCAACATGCTAATCATGCTAGCAACATGCTAGAAACATGCTAATCACGCTTGCAACATGCTAGCAACATGCTAATAATGCTAAAATCATGCTAGCATCATGCTAGCAACATGCTACCAACATGCTAATCATGCTAGCAACATGCTAGCAACATGCTAATCACGCTAGCAACATGCTAGCAACATGCTAATTATGCTAGCAACATGCTAGCAACATGCTAATAATGCTAGCAACATGCTAATCATGCTAGCAACATGCTAGCAACATGCTAATCATGCTAGCAACATGCTAGCAACATGCTAGAAACATGCTAATCACGCTAGCAACATGCTAGCAACATGCTAATAATGCTAAAATCATGCTAGCATCATGCTAGCAACATGCTAGCAACATGCTAATCATGCTAGCAACATGCTAGCAACATGCTAATCATGCTAGCAACATGCTAATCACGCTAAAATCATGTTAGCAAACATGCTAATCATGCTAAAATCATGCTAGCAACATGCTAGCAACATGCTAATCATGCTAGCAACATGCTAGCAACATGCTAATCACGCTAGCAACATGCTAGCAACATGCTAATTGTGCTAGCAACATGCTAGCAACATGCTAATCACGCTAAAATCATGCTAGCAAACATGCTAATCATGCTAAAATCATGCTAGCAACATGCTAGCAACATGCTAATCATGCTAGCAACACGCTAGTCACATGCTAATCATGCTAGCAACATGCTAGCATCATGCTAGTCACATGCTAATCATGCTAGCAACATGCTAAAAACATGCTAATGACTCTAAAATCATGCTAGCAACATGCTAGCAACATGTTAATCATGCTAGCAACATGCTAGAAACATGCTAATCATGCTAGCAACATGCTAGCATTATGCTAGCAACATGCTAGCAACATGCTAATCACGCTAGCAACATGCTAGCAACATGCTAATCACGCTAGTAACATGCTAGCAACATGCTAATCATGCTAGCAACATGCTAGAAACATGCTAATCACACTAGCAACATGCTAGCAACATGCTAATAATGCTAAAATCATGCTAGCATTATGCTAGCAACATGCTAGCAACATGCTTATCACGCTAGTAACATGCTAGCAAAATGCTAATCATGCTAGCAACATGCTAGCAAACATGCTAATCATGCTAGCAACATGCTAGCAACATGCTAATCATGCTAGCAACATGCTAATCATGCTAGCAACATGCTAATCACGCTAAAATCATGCTAGCAAACATGCTAATCACACTAGCAACATGCTAGCAACATGCTAATCATGCTAGCAACATGCTAGAAACATGCTAATCACGATAGCAACATGCTAGCAACATGATAATAATGCTAAAATCATGCTAGCATCATGCTAGCAACATGCTAGCAACATGCTAATCATGCTAGCAACATGCTAGCAACATGCTAATCATGCTAGCAACATGCTAGCAACATGCTAATCACGCTAGCAACATGCTAGCAACATGCTAGAAACATGCTAGTCATGCTAGCAAAATGCTAGCAACATGCTAATCATGTTAAAGACATGCTAGAATCATGCTAACAACATGCTACCAACATGCTAATCATGCTAGCAACATGCTAGAATCATGCCAGCGACATGCTAACAACATGTTAATCATGCTAGCAACATGCTAATCATGCTAGAAACATGCTAGAATAATGCTAGCAACATGCTAGCCATATGCTAATCATGCTAGCAACATGCTAATCATGCTAGCGACATGCTAAAATAATGCTAGCAACATGCTAATCATACTAGCAACATGATAAAATCATGCTAGCAACATGATAAAATCATGCTAGCAACATGCTAGCAACATACTAATCATGCTAGCAATATGGTAACAAGATGCTAATCATGCTAACAATATGCTAGCAAACATGCTAGTCACTAGTATCTGTCCAGCGCCGAGTTTTGCCACTGCAAGCACCATTCACATTTTCTTCTGGAAATGTACATTCTAGTATTGTTATTACTATTCGCCCTGACAATACTTCGGCACGCTACTCCTCCTGCAAAGTTTGTCATAGACCCATGAATGAGGTGTCAAAACGTGCGGCCTAATCGGGAATGGTGTGCTATGACTTTTATAAGCGATCGGGGGTACGATGTTCGCCCCAGGGGTGAAATAGCGGCCAAAAAAAACGCATAGACTTAACATTGCGAAAAACTTTGACGCCTCGTAGCTCAGAGAGTGGATTTCACAGAAATGTGAAATTTGCCACATTTGAAGAGGCTGGCAGGCTCTGTAAGACCATACCTCAAAATGGGGTAAAAGTTGCACCCCTGGGGGGCAGGAGCGTCCCAAAATTTGCCCCATTGACTTTCTATGGTGTAGGACGGCCCATGAAATGGGCCGTCCTACACCATAGAAACCGCTTTTCAATTGAACATAACTCTGGATCACAGTGTCATAGAGACAAGGGGGCGGGCTCATTTGACTCAGACGACCAATCAGCATCTCAGGATCATTGTGAAGCTATCAAGCCACGCCCCTAGCAACCATTTAGAGCACCTTAGCAACACGTCCCACAGACTTCCATTGAAAGAGATCAAAGGGATATCTCAGGATAGAAGTGTCATAGAAACATGAGGGTGGGCTCATTTGACTCGGGGCAGCAAGCAGCCAATCCTGAATCACCTCAACACACACTGGCCACGCCCTAGCAACCATTGTCGAGCACCTTAGCAACCAAAATTCACAGAGGAATATCTTCCATTCTGAATGTCACAGAGGCGTGGGAGTTGGTTTATATCATTCATACTGACAAGAAGCCTTTGGAGTATCGTGATTGCTAGCTGCCAAGCCACTCCCTAGCAACCAAACAGAGTACCCTAGCAACCGTTTTGCAAGACCTATATCTCTGCATCAGAACATCGTATAGAGATGGGGGTTGGTTTATACATTCACACTGACTTTGGAGCTTCATGATTGGCAGCTGCCAAGCCACTCCCTAGCAACCAAACAGAGTACCCTAGCAACCGTTTTGCAAGACCAATATCTCTGCATCAGAACATCGTATAGAGATGGGGGTTGGCTCTTTTGACTCATGCTAGCAAACAGGACTTGCTACATGCTACACATGCTAGCAGTGAATAGCTACATGCTAATAGCGCTTAGCTAAGTGTTAAATCATGCCAATAAAATGCTACAAACTCCATAGTAACCATCTGTGACAACTACCAACCACCTAGTAACACCATAGCAACCACCCAGATTACCCTAGCAACCGCCTAGCAACGCCCTACATTACCCTAGCAACAGGGTGGTGTTTTTTGCCACTGCAAGCACCATTCACATTTTCTTCTGGAAATGTACATTCTAGTATTGTTATTACTATTCGCCCTGACCAAACTTCGGCGCGCTACTCCTCCCGCAGTTTTTGCCACAGAGCCATGAATGAGGTGTCAAAACGTGCGGCCTAATCGGGAATGGTGTGCTATGACTTTTATAAGCGATCGGGGGTACGATGTTCACCCCAGGGGCGAAATAGCGGCCAAAAAAAACGCATAGACTTAACATTGCGAAAAACTTTTACGCCTCATAGCTCAGAGAGTGGATTTCGCAGAAATGTGAAATTTGCCACATTTGAAGAGGCTGGCAGGCTCTGTAAGACCATACCTCAAAATGGGGTAAAAGTTGCACCCCTGGGGGGCAGGAGCGTCCCAAAGTTGCCCCATTGACTTTCTATGGTGAAGGACCTAGCAACCACCCAGAACATCCTAGCAACCGCCTAGCAACGCCCTAGCAACCACCCAGAACACCCTAGCAACCGCCTAGCAACAACCCTAGCAACCGCCTAGCAACCGGGTGGTGTTTTTTGCCACTGCAAGCACCATTCACATTTTCTTCTGGAAATGTACATTCTAGTATTGTTATTACTATTCGCCCTGACCAAACTTCGGCGCGCTACTCCTCCCGCAGTTTTTACCACAGAGCCATGAATTAGGTGTCAATACGTGCGGCCTAATCGGGAATGGTGTGCTATGACTTTTATAAGCGATCGGGGGTACGATGTTCGCCCCAGGGGCGAAATAGCGGCCAAAAAAAACGCATAGACTTAACATTGCGAAAAACTTTGACGCCTCATAGCTCAGAGAGTGGATTTCACAGAAATGTGAAATTTGCCACATTTGAAGAGGCTGGCAGGCTCTGTAGGACCATACCTCAAAATGGGGTAAAAGTTGCACCCCTGGGGGGCAGGAGCGTCCCAAAGTTGCCCCATTGACTTTCTATGGTGTAGGACCTAGCAACCACCCAGAACATCCTAGCAACCGCCTAGCAACGCCCTAGCAACCACCCAGAACACCCTAGCAACCGCCTAGCAACAACCCTAGCAACCGCCTAGCAACCGGGTGGTGTTTTTTGCCACTGCAAGCACCATTCACATTTTCTTCTGGAAATGTACATTCTAGTTAATGGTGCTTGCCATTTTAATGGCAAAGCACAGTATTGTTATTGCTCATACTTATTATTATTCTTCTTCTTCCACTTTTATTTCGGCGCGCTACTCCTCCCACAGTTTTTGTCACAGAGCCATGAATGAGGTGTCAAAACGTGCGGCCTAATCGGGAATCGTGTGCTATGACTTTTATAAGCGATCGGGGGTACGATGTTTGCCCCAGGGGCAAAATAGGGGCAAAATCAAACGCATTGACTTAACATGGCGAAAAACTTTGACGCCTCGTAGCTCAGAGAGTGGATTTCACAGAAATGTGAAATTTGCCACATTTGAAGAGGCTGGCAGGCTCTGTAAGACCACACCTCAAAATGGGGTAAAAGTTGCACCCCTGGGGGGCAGGAGCGTCCCAAAGTTGCCCCATTGACTTAACATTGCGAAAAAAATTTGACGCCTCGTAGCTCAGAGAGTGGATTTCACAGAAATGTGAAATTGGCCACATTTGAAGAGGCTGGCAGGCTCTGTAAGACCATACCTCAAAATGGGGTAAAAGTTGCACCCCTGGGGGGCAGGAGGGTACTAAAATTTGCCCCATTGACTTTCAATGGTGTAGGACGGCCCATGAAATGGGCCGTCCTTTCAATTGAAGCGCTTTTCAATTGAACATAACTCTGGATCACAGTGTCATAGAGACAAGGGGGCGGGCTCATTTGACTCAGACGACCAATCAGCATCTCAGGATCATTGTGAAGCTATCAAGCCACGCCCCTAGCAACCATTTAGAGCACCTTAGCAACACGTCCCATAGACTTCCATTGAAAGAGATCAAAGGGATATCTCAGGATAGAAGTGTCATAGAAACATGAGGGTGGGCTCGTTTGACTCGGGGCAGCAAGCAGCCAATCCTGAATCACCTCAACACACACTGGCCACGCCCTAGCAACCATTGTCGACCACCTTAGCAACCAAAATTCACAGACTCATAGCTCAGAGAGTGGATTTCGTAGAAATGTGAAATTTGCCACATTTGAAGAGGCTGACGGGCTCTGTAAGAACATACCACACAATGGGGTAAAACTTGCACCCCTGGGGGGCAAGAGCGTCCCAAAGTTGCCCCATTGACTTGAAACCGCTTTTCAATTGAACATAACTCTGGATCACAGTGTCATAGAGACAAGGGGGCGGGCTCATTTGACTCAGACGACCAATCAGCATCTCAGGATCATTGTGAAGCTATCAAGCCACGCCCCTAGCAACCATTTAGAGCACCTTAGCAACACGTCCCATAGACTTCCATTGAAAGAGATCAAAGGGATATCTCAGGATAGAAGTGTCATAGAAACATGAGGGTGGGCTCCTTTGTCTCGGGGCAGCAAGCAGCCAATCCTGAATCACCTCAACACTCACTGGCCACGCCCTAGCAACCATTGTCGATCACCTTAGCAACCAAAATTCACAGAGGAATATCTTCCATTCTGAATGTCACAGAGGCGTGGGAGTTGGTTTATATCATTCATACTGACAAGAAGCCTTTGGAGTATCGTGATTGCTAGCTGCCAAGCCACTCCCTAGCAACCAAACAGAGTACCCTAGCAACCGTTTTGCAAGACCTATATCTCTGCATCAGAACATCGTAGAGAGATGGGGGTTGGTTTATACATTCACACTGACTTTGGAGCTTCATGATTGGCAGCTGCCAAGCCACTCCCTAGCAACCAAACAGAGTACCCTAGCAACCATTTTGCAAGACCAATATCTCTGCATCAGAACATCGTATAGAGATGGGGGTTGGTTCTTTTGACTCATGCTAGCAAACAGGACTTGCTACATGCTACACATGCTAGCAGTGAATAGCTACATGCTAATAGCGCTTAGCTAAGTGCTAAATCATGCCAATAAAATGCTACAAACTCCATAGTAACCATCTGTGACAACTACCAACCACCTAGTAACACCATAGCAACCACTCAGATTACCCTAAATGCTAATCATGCTAGCAACATGCTAGCAACATGCTAATCATGTTAGCAACATGCTAATCACGCTAAAATCATGCTAGCAACATGCTAATCATGCTAAAATCATGCTAGCAACATGCTAATCATGCTAGCAACATGCTAGCAACATGCTAGTCACATGCTAATCATGCTAGCAACATGCTAGTCACATGCTAATCATGCTAGCAAACATGCTAAAAACATGCAAATCACGCTAAAATCATGCTAGCAACATGCTAGCAACATGCTAATCATGCTAGCAACATGCTAGCAACATGCTAGTCACATGCTAATCATGCTAGCAAACATGCTAGTCACATGCTAATCATGCTAGCAAACATGCTAAAAAACATGCAAATCACGCTAAAATCATGCTAGCAACATGCTAGCAACATGCTAATCATGCTAGCACATGCTAGCAACATGCTAATTCACGCTAAAATCATGTTAGCAAACATGCTAATCATGCTAAAATCATGCTAGCAACATGCTAGCAACATGCTAATCATGCTAGCAACATGCTAGTCACATGCTAATCATGCTAGCAACATGCTAAAAACATGCTAATCATGCTAAAATCATGCTAGCAACATGCTAGCAACATGCTAATCATGCTAGCAACATGCTAATCACGCTAGCAACATGCTAGCAACATGCTAGCAACATGCTAATCACGCTAAAATCATGCTAGCAACATGCTAATCATGCTAAAATCATGCTAGCAACATGCTAGCAACATGCTAGTCACATGCTAATCATGCGAGCAACATGCTAAAAACATGTTAATCACGCTAAAATCATGCTAGCAACATGCTAGCAACATGCTAATCATGATAGCAACATGCTAGAAACATGCTAATCAACACTAGCAACAGGCTAGCAACATGCTAATAATGCTAAAATCATGCTAGCATCATGCTAGCACATGCTAGCAACATGCTAATCATGCTAGCAACATGCTAATCATGCTAATCATGCTAGCAAACATGCTAGCAACATGGTAATCACGCTAGCAACATGCTAGCAACATGCTAATCATTGCTAGCAACATGCTAGCAACATGCTAGCAAACATGCTAATCATGCTAGCAACATGCTTATCAGTGCTAGCAACATGCTAATCACGCTAAAATCATGCTAGCAAACATGCTAATCATGTTAAAATCATGCTAGCAACATGCTAATCATGCTAGCAACATGCTAGTCACATGCTAATCATGCTAGCAACATGCTAAAAACATGCTAATCACGCTAAAATCATGCTAGCAACATGCAGAAACATGCTAATCACGTTAGCAAACATGCTAGCAACATGCTAATAATGCTAAAATCATGCTAGCATCATGCTAGCAACATGCTAGCAACATGCTAATCATGCTAGCAACATGCTAGCAACATGCTAATCATGCTAGCAACATGCTAGCAACATGCTAGCAACATGCTAATCACGCTAGCAACATGCTAGCAACATGCTAGCAACATGCTAGAAACATGCTAATCATGCTAGCAACATGCTAGCAACTTGCTAATCATGTTAGCAACATGCTAGCAACATGCTAATCATGCTAGCAACATGCTAGCAACATGCTAATCATGTTAGCGACATGTTAGAATCATGTTAACAACATGTTAGCAACATGCTAGCAACATGCTAATCATGCTAGCAACATGCTAGCAACATGCTAATCATGCTAGCAACATGCTAATCATGCTAGCAACATGCTAACAACAATGCTAATCATGCTAGCAAAATGCTAACAACATGCTAATCATGCTAGCAACATGCTAGCAACATGCTAATCATGCTAGCGACATGCTAGCAACATGTTAATCATGCTAGCAACATGCTAGCAACATGCTAGCGACATGTTAGCAAACATGCTAATCATGCTAGCAACATGCTAATCATGCTAGCAACATGCTAGAATAATGCTAGCAACATGCTAGCCATATGCTAATCATGCTAGCAACATGCTAATCATGCTAGCGACATGCTAAAATAATGCTAGCAACATGCTAATCATACTAGCAACATGATAAAATCATGCTAGCAACATGATAAAATCATGCTAGCAACATGCTAGCAACATGCTAATCATGCTAGCAATATGGTAACAAGATGCTAATCATGCTAAAAATATGCTAGCAAACATGCTAGTCACTAGTATCTGTCCAGCGCCGAGTTTTGCCACTGCAAGCACCATTCACATTTTCTTCTGGAAATGTACATTCTAGTATTGTTATTACTATTCGCCCTGACCAAACTTCGGCGCGCTACTCCTCCCGCAGTTTTTGCCACAGAGCCATGAATGAGGTGTCAAAACGTGCGGCCTAATCGGGAATGGTGTGCTATGACTTTTATAAGCGATCGGGGGTACGATGTTCGCCCCAGGGGCGAAATAGCGGCCAAAAAAAACGCATAGACTTAACAATGTGAAAAACTTTGACGCCTCTTAGCTCAGAGAGTGGATTTCACAGAAATGTGAAATTTGCCACATTTGAAGAGGCTGGCAGGCTCTGTAGGACCATACCTCAAAATGGGGTAAAAGTTGCACCCCTGGGGGGCAGGAGCGTCCCAAAGTTGCCCCATTGACTTTCTATGGTGTAGGACCTAGCAACCACCCAGAACATCCTAGCAACCGCCTAGTAACGCCCTGGCAACCACCCAGAACACCCTAGCAACCGCCTAGCAACAACCCTAGCAACCGCCTAGCAACAACCCTAGCAACCGCCTAGCAACCGGGTGGTGTTTTTTGCCACTGCAAGCACCATTCACATTTTCTTCTGGAAATGTACATTCTAGTATTGTAATTACTATTCGCCCTGACCAAACTTCGGCGCGCTACTCCTCCCGCAGTTCTTGCCACAGAGCCATGAATGAGGTGTCAAAACGTGCGGCCTAATCGGGAATGGTGTGCTATGACTTTTATACAAGCGATCGGGGGTACGATGTTCGCCCCAGGGGCGAAATAGCGCCAAAAAAAACGCATAGACTTAACATTGCCAAAAACTTTTACTCCTCGTAACTCAGAGAGTGGATTTCACAGACATTTGAAATTTTCCACATTTGAAGAGGCTGGCAGCCTCTGTAAGACCATACCTCAAAATGGGGTAAAAGTTGCACCCCTGGGGGCAGGAGCGTCCCAAAGTTGCCCCATTGACTTTCTATGGTGTAGGACGGCCCATGAAATGACCTAGCAACCCCCAGAACATCCTAGCAACCGCCTAGCAACGCCCTAGCAACCACCCAGAACACCCTAGCAACCGCCTAGCAACAACCCTAGCAACCGCCTAGCAACCGGGTGGTGTTTTTTGCCACTGCAAGCACCATTTCACATTTTCTTCTGGAAATGTACATTCTAGTATTGTTATTACTATTCGCCCTGACCAACTTCGGCGCGCTACTCCTCCCGCAGTTTTTGCCACAGAGCCATGAATGAGGTGTCAAAACGTGCGGCCTAATCGGGAATGGTGTGCTATGACTTTTATAAGCGATCAGGGGTACGATGTTCGCCCCAGGGGCGAAATAGCGGCCCAAAAAAAACACAGACTTAACATTGCGA
This sequence comes from Oxygymnocypris stewartii, assembly GCA_003573665.1. Classification (NCBI taxonomy): domain Eukaryota; kingdom Metazoa; phylum Chordata; class Actinopteri; order Cypriniformes; family Cyprinidae; genus Oxygymnocypris; species Oxygymnocypris stewartii. The sequence continues at coordinate 29,853 of QVTF01003636.1, forward strand.
AAAACTTTGACGCCTCGTAGCTCAGAGAGTGGATTTCACAGAAATGTGAAATTTGCCACATTTGAAGAGGCTGGCAGGCTCTGTAAGACCATACCTCAAAATGGGGTTAAAGTTGCACCCTTGGGGGGCAGGAGCGTCCCAAAGTTGCCCCATTGACTTTCTATGGTGTAGGACGGCCCATGAAATGACCTAACAACCACCCAGAACATCCTAGCAACCGCCTAGCAACGACCTAGCAACCACCCAGAACACCCTAGCAACCGCCTAGCAACAACCCTAGCAACGCCCTAGCAACCGGGTGGTGTTTTTTGCCACTGCAAGCACCATTCACATTTTCTTCTGGAAATGTACATTCTAGTTAATGGTGCTTGCCATTTTAATGGCAAAGCACAGTATTGTTATTGCTCATACTTATTATTAATGGTGCTTGCCATTTTAATGGCAAAGCACAGTATTGTTATTGCTCATACTTATTATTCTTCTTCTTCTTCTTCCACTTTTATTTTCGGCGCGCTACTCCTCCCACAGTTTTTGTCACAGAGCCATGAATGAGGTGTCAAAACGTGCGGCCTAATCGGGAATCGTGTGCTATGACTTTTATAAGCGATCGGGGGTACGATGTTTGCCCCAGGGGCAAAATAGGGGCAAAATCAAACGCATTGACTTAACATGGCGAAAAACTTTGACGCCTCGTAGCTCAGAGAGTGGATTTCACAGAAGTTTGAAATTTGCCACATTTGAAGAGGCTGGCAGGCTCTGTAAGACCACACCTCAAAATGGGGTAAAAGTTGCACCCCTGGGGGGCAGGAGCGTCCCAAAGTTGCCCCATTGACTTAACATTGCGAAAAAAATTTGATGCCTCGTAGCTCAGAGAGTGGATTTCACAGAAATGTGAAATTGGCCACATTTGAAGAGGCTGGCAGGCTCTGTAAGACCATACCTCAAAATGGGGGTAAAAGTTGCAACCCTGGGGGGCAGGAGCGTCCCAAATTTGCCCCATTGACTTTCAATGGTGTAGGACGGCCCATGAAATTGGGCCATCCTACACCATAGAAAACGCTTTTCAATTGAACATAACTCTGGATCACAGTGTCATAGAGACAAGGGGGCGGGCTCATTTGACTCAGACGACCAATCAGCATCTCAGGATCATTGTGAAGCTATCAAGCCACGCCCCTAGCAACCATTTAGAGCACCTTAGCAACACGGCCCATAGACTTCCATTGAAAGAGATCAAAGGGATATCTCAGGATAGAAGTGTCATAGAAACATGAGGGTGGGCTCATTTGACTCGGGACAAGCAAGCAGCCAATCCTGAATCACCTCAACACACACTGGCCACGCCCTAGCAACCATTGTCGAGCACCTTAGCAACCAAAATTCACAGAGGAATATCTTCCATTCTGAATGTCACAGAGGCGTGGGAGTTGGTTTATATCATTCATAATGACAAGAAGCCTTTGGAGTATCGTGATTGCTAGCTGCCAAGCCACTCCCTAGCAACCAAACAGAGTACCCTAGCACCGTTTTGCAAGACCAATATCTCTGTATCAGAACATCGTATAGAGATGGGGGGTTGGCTCTTTTGACTCATGCAAGCAAACAGGACTTGATACATGCTACACATGCTAGCAGTGAATAGCTACATGCTAATAGCGCTTAGCTAAGTGCTAAATCATGCCAATAAAATGCTACAAACTCCATAGTAACCATCTGTGACAACTACCAACCACCTAGTAACACCATAGCAACCACCCAGATTACCCTAGCAACCGGGTGGTGTTTTTTGCCACTGCAAGCACATTCACATTTTCTTCTGGAAATGTACATTCTAGTATTGTAATTACTATTCGCCCTGACCAAACTTCGGCGCGCTACTCCTCCCGCAGTTTTTGCCACAGAGCCATGAATGAGGTGTCAAAACGTGCGGCCTAATCGGGAATGGTGTGCTATGACTTTTATAAGCGATCGGGGGTACGATGTTCACCCCAGGGGCGAAATAGCGGCCAAAAAAAACCGCATAGACTTAACATTGCGAAAAACTTTGACGCCTCGTACTCAGAGAGTGGATTTCACAGAAATGTGAAATTTGCCACATTTGAAGAGGCTGGCAGGCTCTGTAAGACCATACCTCAAAATGGGGTTAAAGTTGCACCCTTGGGGGGCAGGAGCGTCCCAAAGTTGCCCCATTGACTTCTATGGTGTAGGACGGCCCATGAAATGACCTAG
>QVTF01003637.1:0-37500 GCA_003573665.1 Oxygymnocypris stewartii
ATAGTAATTGTAGTACTTCAACTTGATTTCAGTTCTCATTTTGTTTAAGTTTTAAAGTGTGTTTTCATGTAATATTAATATATTTTTTATTAGTTTTCAATTTACAAATACAGGTTTTTAAGTTTTAGTTTGATTTAACAATAACAACCCTGACATGTAAATATTATTAATGTGAAGCAAATCTACTTCCTCACAGTATAGTCTGATGTTAGCATGTTTCAAAACGTAATAAATATTCAGTGAATAGTGCTTGTAATTGTTCTAATATCACCATACTGAATGAACGTTTCGACCAGTTCATCTGCATTTATGAAGGGAGACAACAAAATATTTAGCTTTGGTTGACATTAACTGAACATTGCATGTTTGTTTAACATATATCCCCCCCCCCCCCCCCTAAAGCGCTGTAAGTAAATGTGACTTGACTTGAAATATTGAAATACTACTTTTTCCTCGTCTGTGTGGCACTGATGAAGTTTTAAATTGTCCAGCTCCATGTGAGGCTCATGAAGATGTTATTAATTAGACGGCATTCGTGTTTATTGTAAAGTTTTCTCAAGGTGTGAGATAACGTCGAGTGAGCGAGTGTGTGTGGTGCACTGAGGATGCATGGGTCTCCAGCAGGATAGCTAGATTAAAGGATACATGCATAAATTACAGTGTGATGGAAGAGCGCTGGGTGGCCTGGGACACTCTGAAATCAACTGTGCATATTTTTAGAGGAAAGACAGGCTTCAGTCGACGCTCTGCTGTGTCTCGCCACTTGTGGAAGACAAATTACCGTGCACCGTTCGTAAACTATCTTAGAGGAGTTCTCATGAATAATAAACCATGCTGTTATTTATGGCAGTGCAGGGGGTGTATTTTATGCTTGTGTGTGTCATGGACATTTAGACGTCATATTCTTATCTCTTTGTGTACTAAAAGGACCTCAGAAGGAAATGTATAGAGGTGAGCGTGTTCATAAATGAGCGTTTATCGAAACTATTACATTGCTTGACTTGACTATCAGCATGCTGCTTTACGAAGAAGCGGCAGCATTATTTTAGTCTTATTTAAATACTGTTATAGTATTAAGTAGTCATTTCAATTAGCTTTTATTTTGATATTTTCAAAAATTGTATGTACTTTTGTCAGTTGTTTTAGAATTAGTTTTTTAATATTTATTTTCCGTTGATTTTGTTTCAATTTTAGTTTTAGTAATATAATTGTTTCATTTTTCATCTCATATTTACATTTGATATTATTTCAGCTTTATAATTTATAATTATTTATAACCATTTGTGAACTGTGAATATTTAGCTAAACATTTGATGTACTGTATTTCTGATATTTTTAGTAGTTTAATATTTTTATATTTCTGTTTAGATTTAATTTGTTTATTTTAGTTTTAGTAATTTTAGTTTTTCATGTAGTTGCCAAAACGTTATTATTTATGTTTTTTAGGTTTAAGTTTTTCCATCTAATATATATCAGGTTTAAAGTGATGCATTTTGTCACACAATCACATTTCAAATAACAAAACGCTATGATATTATATGCGATATATATCTGTCTGTCTAGTCAAAGTGAAAGTGTTCTGTACAAACACCTAACTGGCTCTTTCAGCTTCTCATTTAGCATTGTACTTTCCTTTATTTATATTTGTGTGAGTTGCCCATCTCTGTTAGAAAGTCTTTGGGATGTAATGTGTAATATAAACAGTTGAGACTGGTTTATCCGAGATCTGAATCCTGGTAGGAATGTCTTTTAAGACTATAGTCCAGCAGAGAGAGACTGATGGTTGGAGTTTTGTCTTTTTTGCTGCTAATCTTCAATAAAGATTACAGACTCTTTCATTTGTATTCTTAATGTGACAGCACCACCGCCAACCAGGCCTTTAGCACACATCTGTTCCTCATCACTTTTCAATTATCCCCGTGAAAGTGACCCAGTCCCGTAGCTGTCGCCCATCACGTTCTCAGTTTGTGCCATTCGCATGAAAAGCAAACCTATACTACTTCTGTTTTCTGACTTTTCCATTCCGTATCGATTGATTCACATTCTCAGCACATGTGGTGGCACTGCACTCAATGAAAACACATTGAAATCTATGAATCTGAAATGTCACATTTGTTGTGGAAGCCACACTAAACACTTTTGGTTTATGTACTGTTGTACATTGAAGACCTTGCTCTTTCTTGAACACTAAAAAGCAGAATGAGAGTTAAAATAGGGTTTAATGCTGCTTCTAGTGAACCTTTCATTACTCAATGAACTCTTTTATTCTGAGTATCATCCTGTAGAATCAGAGGTGACATCGCTGAAATATCTCCGTTGTTTCCCTTCAGAAATCATTGAGATTGAACAGAAGGCAAAAGCTGACTTTTCTCAGATGCTTCTCAAATGTTTCTCTTCATATAAACATCTTCATGTTTTTCCTCTAGAGTTTCAGTAGATATTGCAACAATGTTTTAAACTGTGTTCAGATTTGCCAAGATTCTCAGTTTGGAATCACAAGTCAGCATTCTTAATATGAATTCAATCATTTCTCATCTAATAGTCATTTGAAACCAATCAACACTGGCTCTGTGTCAACAGTTACTTTACGTCTTATTTTACAAGATCCAATGATTTAACATTATCCACATTAGTCTGCATTATGTCCATACTCGTACTGTATTTTAGAAGAAAGTTCATGAAATAATAGAAGTAATGCTTCGTGAAACACATGCAATCTCCATTATGTCTCAAAATAGGAAAGACAAACTCAGAGTATTAAACGTTCTTAATGATGGCATCTCAACTTGTTTGACTCATGTTTTCCAGATTCCATGCATGAATGAGGAAATGTGATGTGTAATAATGTAGCAGAGGGCTGTACGAATGGATATTTAATGTCGACCTGTTATGAAGTAGCTATGACTCATACGCTTACGTAAATACTGAAGTTCCTCTGAGTGTCTGCAGCACCACAAGAAATAAACACACATTGAGTGTGCATGTGTGTGTTTATGCAGTAAAGCACCAGGAAAATGAAGGATATTATTCATTAAATCATACGCACTTTTATGTGAACTGATTACACACAGGATGCATCTTACCTTCTGTCTTGGCTATTGTTTTCGGTCCATATGCGTCGTTTGACGTCTTGGACTGTTGTGTCACAAGATATTTTCATTGCAAACTTCAAGGAGGACTTGAAGATAAAACGCCCCCTTAGTGTTGTATGGTAAGAAAAATGTAAACGTCTCAACTTCATTAAAACAAAGATGTATTTTTCGTTGATACAACAAACAGAGACGACTGACAGCAGGCTTATGGAGTGAAACAGGATGTGACATCATAGTCTTTGAATCCCTGCCATTGCTCCTGTGTAGAGAAGGGTGTTGAGTGAGACAAGACCTGGTGACCAATTGTACACACTGTTCTCTGTTCCTCACACACACGCACGCACCGCATGCACGCACACACGTACACACACTCACAACACAAACACACCCACACACACACACACACACACACACACACACACCACACACACACACACACACACACACACACACACACAACATGTTGGTTTTTATGGTTTACAGGGACTTTCCATAGGCGTAATGGTTTTTATACTGTACAAGCTGTATGTGCTATTGCCCTACACCTACCCTACACCTAAACTTAGCCCTCACAGGAGACGGTGCATTTCTATTTTCCCTCAAAAAAACTCACTCTGTATGATTTATAAGCGTTTTAAATTATGGGGACACTGAAAATGTCCTCATAAATCACCTTCTCCTTGTAATACCTATGTCATACCCATGTCATTATACAAATTTGTGTCCTCATAAACCACATAAACATGCCCACACACACACGCACGCACACACACACACACACACTGGAAAAACGATTTTGTGGTGAAGTAGAAAGTACTTTCACTGAATAGGTTACTTCAAGCTTGGCTTGAAAATGTCAAGCAAATCCTACATTTGTAGTCAATTCAAACATGAAGAAATGCTCATGTTTATGTGTCCTCATGAATTGATTCAAAATAACTTTGTAATAAATGCAGTAATGAAATTAAACAAAACTTAGTTAAATTGCTACTGGGCGTACAGATTACACAACATGCATTCAGTTCTTTACATCATTTTGCTTATTTATTATGTTTCTTAAAATTACCATGTATGACTGAGTTTATATATATTTTATATATACATTATATTACTGTATTTACTGACTTTATTTAACGTCACAAACTAAAGTTTACATATTGTTATATATCATTGAAACTCCCTCAGGAAAAATGTCTCGTCCATTTCTTTTTTTTCTTGCATTACAAACAGCCATAATTTAGTTTATCTACTTATTTTGACCATGTTCATCCTCTAAACGAGTCATTCTTGCTAATACACCTTAAAGACTTGCATATATAAATGGCATCTGTTGGATTGGCTCTTCACCATAGGTCACATGGAAATATCTGATTATTAGCATGTTTTCACAATCACAATCCATCATTTTAGATTTTTTAAACCGTGGCAGAAAAAGCACCCTGACCTTGTCTGCTTAAAGTTAACAAAAATTTGCATAAAACAAAGTCTAGCAAAACAATAAATTGGCCTTTCTGAGTCATCAGTATTAAAACCGAATGTCATACATGCTGCTGCGTGTTGCATGGAGATCTGTCCTTCCACTTGGTAAATTCCTTCCCAAAAGCAGCTCTCAGTGAAGTATTTTCGGCATGGCATAGCTCTGCTATGTCATTAAAAACCTCTGTGTCTGTAGTTAGAGCAGCTTGGCTTGGGTGGGGTGGTTCTGTTCTGTGGCCGCTGGTCCAGAAACATATGACATTTCAGCCTTAGATTACGGTTCTCATTTAGTCCGTACCAATGGGCTGAGAAACACTCCTTAAATCCTTAAACCGTGTGTTCTGTACAAAAGACATGCATGTTGTGGCTTTAATGTGGAACATTCAGGCACTGAATACTTCACTGTATGCTTCTTTTAAAATGAAGAAGATCTTATTCAATGATTTGAGTTTCAAATGTTATGCTACGCTGTTCTTACATGATCTCGTCACATTGCATGTCAGTGTTCAGTAATCATCTGTGAAACTTGCATGTATAATTCAGCTCAAATCCCAACTTTTGGCTTATATAATCAGTCATAAAGATCCCTGCTGTAAATAATTTCATTTTCAGTCGTCACACTCGAAGGGGAAGGTCAAATTGAGTACAATGCATTCTACACTACAATTCAAAAGTTTGGGGTAGATAAAATTATTATTGTTTTTTAAAGAAATTAATACTTTATTCACCAAGAATGCATTAAATTCATCAAAAGTGACAAGACATTTACAATGTTACAAAATGACAAATCAGCGTATTAGAATGATATCTGAAGGATCATGTGACACTGAAGACTGGAATAATGATGCTGAAAATTCAACTTTGCATCACAGGAAGAAATTAAATTTTTTAAATATTAAAATGGAAAAAAAAGTTGTTTTAAGTTGTAATAATGTTTCACAATATAACTGTTTTTTACTGTACTTTTTATCAAATAATTGCAGCCTTGGTGAGCATGAGAAACTTCTGTAAAAAAAAATAACACATCTTACAAAACCAAAACTTTTGAATGTTCAAAACATAATAAATATTCAGTGAATAGTGCTTGTAATTGTTCTAATATCACCATACTGAATGAACGTTTCGACCAATTCATCTGCATTTATGAAGGAAGACAACAAAATATTAAGCTTTGGTTGACATTAACTGAATATTGCATGTTTGTTTAACGTATATTGCCCCCCCCCACACACACACACATACACAACATGTAGTTTTAGATCATACAATAATTAATGGACACAGACTTCTGATGAGCCGTAGTTTACTGAAATTGAATTTGTTTCATAATTGATGAATTTTACAACATTAACAGTATTTTATTGTTTATTATCATGAAGCTGATTTGAAACTATTTTAAATGCATTACTGTACTTCACTTCAGTTTTTTAAGCATAAAAGACTCACAACCTTTAAAGTCTTAATAATTCCAAACTTTTCCGACAATGTGATTATACTGCAAAAATAATAAGAGTAGTGTGTTAAATGCTCTTGTGAACATAGGTATTTGTGTATGAGTAATGTCAAAGAAAAACTAAATCCTCACTGTATCCTTTAACAGTCTAAACAGATGAGATCTTTTGAAACATGAACCCGTGAAATGTTATTTCATCAGGAAGGAATGGCTATGCACCACACATGAATCTAGTTCAACAGCCGTGAAGGTCGACAGTTCTGGCTATGCTCCTGCTCTGCCCTTGACGACCCATGTTGTTCGGGTCCTGTGGTCAGGTCTGTCCCCCTGCAGGTCAAATCACGCATTGACTTGAGATTTCTGAGCTATGGCAAAACATTAAATAAACATTGCCACACGTTGCCTCATGTAATTGTGCATTGCACACCTTGCCTCACATCACGATGACCATTACTATGCACGTGGGCAAGACTATGAACTTTGCATTTGTATTGGCGTGCAAGCCACCTTCCTAGAAAGGTGAACTTGAATTTGTATGATTTATCATGGTTTCATAATTTATGCGATATCTTGACAGTCAATTGCATTTCAGGCTGTGTATTATTTCTAGAGCGGAAGGCCAGTCAAAATCCAAAAATAAAAATAACATGCACTGTAGCTTTGACTGTGTGTGTGTGTGTGTGTGTGTGTGTGTGTGTGTGTGTGTGTGTGTGTGTGTGTGTGTGTGCGTGTGCGTGTGCGTGTGCGTGAGCCTGATGAGGTACACAAGTGTGTGAGAGAGAATGAGAGAGAGAAAGTGAGTGCTGATGTTTTATTCACAAATGAATCATTGTTTTGAACATCACATGACTCTTAGAGAGAATATTGACACACTGTTTGAAAACATAGTGATAATCACATGGCTATGGAAAACTTCTGATTGGTCAGTTGCTGCATTCGGCAGATGTTTTTGTATAATGATGATAAACTTAATCTATAATCTCATTTGAGAAATGGCCAAACCGATGAATCATTTTTGATTGACTTCATTGAAAGTTATTCGCTGAGCTGAGAATGCGAGAGAAAGAGGGTTGATTTAACATTTAAAAACTCTTTTAAGAAATTACTTTTACTGTTTATATTTATTTTGCTACTAAAACACGACTACTAATAATCTTAAACGCTAATGGTCATTTTTGAGCAATGACTGATTCTATGTATCTTTTCATTGACATGAACCAACTCTCACAATGTAGCAAAAGATACAGGAATGATTCGCCATCATTCATTTTTGTAATCTATTAGCGATTCATTGAACGCAACTTCTGATAACTTTTGAGCGATGAACGATTCAATTAATTCGTAGACTGAAACAAACAGATTCGCTCAAATGAATATGTCTCTTCGCTTTAGAACACAAGAGAAAGAGGGATTATTATCCAAAGGATCATTTTGGTTTAATTAAACAAATATTTGTATTACATCGATTGAAATGTTCGTGTTTATTTAATAAACAAGAAGAAGAAGAAGAAGAAGAAGAAGAAGTTACCACCTCTGTGGCAACTTTTGAACGATGACCGATTCTATGGATCCGTTCATTGAACCGAACCGATTCGCTAAAATGAACCGGGCTTCTCAACACGAGAGAGAGAGAGAGAGAGAGAGAGAGAGAGAGAGAGAGAGAGAAGAGAGAGAGAGAGAGAGAGAGAGAGATGTTCTCTAATCAGTGACTGAGGGGAGGCGGGCCAAGAAAGCTCAGTGTAATGCGATAGCTGCACCGCTCAGAAATGCTATTACACACATACTGACTCACTCTCTCTCTCTCTCTCTCTCTCTCTCTCTCACACACACACACACACACTCGCGCTCTCCAGCACATCCACACGCGCTGCCACAGCTCTGCGCGAGCACAGCAGTGCGCTTCAACACGCTTCTGTGCGCAACGAAATTACACTCCTGACAGTTTGGACAAAACTTGTGTATGACTGAATGACTTACGAGAGCAAGAAGATATCAGAACATTTAAACCAGGAGGGCAGCGTGTTTTAAGCGGACGATTAAGGGAGAGATTCATGCGGAAACCTCCATCAAACCGTCGGAGACTAATAAGGCAATGGAGCGCAATAACGCACGCAAATCCGTGACGGCTTTATAACGGAATACAGTTGAAGACATCTAATTTAGTATTATTTGAGGAAAAGCCGGCTGTTTATGACAAAACATGACTTTATGAGTACATGAAATAGATCATGTTATGCACAGTTTGCATTTGCTGTGCGCAATTGGCTCAACAGAAGTGCCTTTGAATATGAAATTCTGAGCACTATAAAGACAAAAAGGCTTGTTTTCTTTTCTTTTCTTTTCTCACTCTGTATTATCGGCGTTTGTTCCTTGAAGAAGATCACTAGTTGAATACAGGGCACTTCTTCAAATCAGCGCATGTTTGGAAAGATGGATTTCTGGATATCTCACCAAGGGATTGCATTTATCTTTTGCTTCGTTCTGAAAGTCGGTGCCACAGAAAGTAAGTTTATGTTTTTTCTTTAGCTTTCGTAACGGTATCTGTGTGTCTAAATTCCCTTCCAGTGAGACTATCCGCAAATGGCAAACAGATTTCTCTCCTGGCGAAGCGACGCGACGTGTTTCTGCTGTCCAGGCGAACCATGCTGAGAAAAGCAGAGCTTCTGGTTTTATTTACTGGGGAAAGAGCAGATTTATATCTAATAAGGAGCAGTCACACTAATAAATAACACATCGTTTGAGCCCAGCAGTCTTACATCATTAGAATACGTGCTTTGCTGAGACATTGTAATGTTTTATTAGAAAGTTTCATGTCTAAAGATGAGACATTATTTCTGACTCAGGAATCTGGACTACTTAAGATTTCCAGACCAAACTGGGGTGTAATGTATGTCATATGTAATAATAAAAAGTAACTAAAAAACTAGAAATAAAACGGTAAAGTTTTTAAAGCCTAATCGAATAACTTAAAAAAAGTTCGTCCAAGAAATCATTAGTCTATATAGATATAAATGCCCATAATCTAAACATCGTGAACATTTTCTATAAAAAACCACGAAGATACAGCAAATGGGTCTTTATATAAAAATATAGCTAAACCATTTTTAAGAGAGAACTGCAGAAACCAGAACGTGAAATTAAGCCATATTCAGTGTAGTCCTTCCAGAAAACATCACGACTGATTTCTGGTCTAAACTAGCAGGTCTCATCTGACTTATTGCGCTTCTGAGATATCATGGCAGAGTTATAGTATTAGATCTGTATAGTATAGCATGCAACTGAAATATTATGATATTCATGTAACATATTTGCAGTATTCCGAGGTAGCCTACCTCAAAATATACTTCCGTGGCCAATGTGTAGCCTATGCAGGGCGATAGATAGCCTACTGAAGGATTTGATACTGTACCGGAAAAGTAGCCTACCGTGTCAATATTGTTCAGTTATAGTGTCAAATAACTACAAAACTATCCTACCACAAATATACGGTTAGATAACTGTGGCAGAAAAGGTAAAACGATCATTTAGGTTTACAGGAGAGCCTCAGCAGATGAAATTTACAGACAATGATTCCTTTAAAAAGGCGACCCAGAGGTGTTTTGTATATTTGGTTCCTCACCGTTTCATAGCAGCAGTCCGCCACGTTTTGAGACGTGCTTGTTCTCGATCAATGTTGGTCTTCATACGGGGTTTTCACGGGACAACGGAGTCACGGACTTCAGAGCGCGCGTACAAAACACGTATACATATCGCATGGCTGTTAATTACGACGTGTTTCGACCATTTCTCCCGGAATAACAAAACAATGGTTCATTAGAAGCTTTCAAATAAGCAGAAGTGATAAGGCTGCAACCACACAATGTCGTCCAAGTTTCCACAGGAGATTGTTTTCACAGATATTGCCAACAATACATCGTTAATTGTTACGCCAACAGCTAGACTATTAAGAGAAAATAAGCATTTTTTTGTAATTGGTTGTTTGTTTCAAAACCTACTTACTGAGGTATTATGATAATATACATCTTAATGGTGTTTTTGTGCAATTCAGTCATCTCTATGCCCTAGTCCTCTCAAAGAGCAGTCGTTTATAGTGCAGCAGCACCTGCAGTTCTAGACCAACAGGTTGAACAAATGATGAAGCAGCTAGAATTAGTGCTGAAAGGTCTTCAAATAATGGAAAGTTGCAGCTGCGAATGAATTAACCCTATACTTGCTTATGGATGACATTGTGGCTTGATGTAGGCGCTCTGCCATTGTTGCATTATTGCTCTTGACAGATAGGCTAAACACTTTAATCATTGGAGCAGCTGGCTTATGGGTATGGTGGCATTGCAAATTATATTACTTATTAAGAATAACCACTTTACTAGACTAAAGCAACTTAAAAAAATAGGGCACGCACTGTTTGAAGTTCAGAGTTGAGCAGTTGAATAGAGATGGTATTTTACAATGTTTATTTTCTGTGATCATTAGCAACGCCTGCAATTACATTTTGATAATTTTCATATTTACTCAGGGGGTAATTTGTGTAAACAGTTTTGATTTGCAAGCCCATATCTTGTTGCAGACAATTGTGCCGTTATTTTAAGGTTGGGTGTTGAAAAACCCATTTGGATCGCAGCCTGAAACCGTACTCATGCAGCGCTCTCGTGGGCACTTCTGTAATGCCCCCCTCCCAGAGCAGCACCAACTGCAACAATCGCAAGACAATGCACTGAATTATGACAACAAAGACACAGCATCTCCTGTGTGAGATCCATGCCTTTAGGGGCTTTGTCGGATTTTTGTCTTGTCCTGGCCAAAAAGTGACACATTGACCCACATAGAATGATATCAGACTGTCCATGTGTTAACAGTGTCGGTGCAGTGGCATATTTATTTTGATTCTCAAACGCACTATTTTTACCTGCCTCTCTATTTGTGCCTATTTACATCTTGTCAAACAATGCCCTCGAATCTGGAACCTTCTTAACAAACCCTTAAAAGGTGCTTACTATTTAACTTAGTTTTTTAAAGTTCAAGATTGATGCACCGATGCATTTTAGCCTGTTTGCAGTTACAGTTTTTATTGTGTATTTGAAGTTTAAGGAACCTGTAACTTATTTAGAGGTAGACATACATCTATAATATTTCATCCTTGTATTTGGAAAACAAAGTGACAGTGAGCACATTAAACTGCATTTCACTGTTTTTGGGGTTTGCACATGCAAAACATGCTGCTATTATGCTGGGATGTAATGGGTGATTGCCAGGGTGTTGCTATGTGGCATAAAGTGTGTTTCTTTGCTTTTGCTAGGATGTTTTTGGTGGTAACTTACTGATAAAGGACCCACATCCATGATATTTGGTCCTTCTATGGGATGCTTTTGCATATTTTATATTCAGGTAAACTCTCATGACTGACTGATCTCCAAGCTGCACAGTTTGTTCATATTTGTAGCAAAAACAGTGCGACTTTAACCAAAGTTTATTTTTTAAGGGTTTGTTCAAATCACTGAACAGCATTGTAGTTTTAGTAATTGTGATAATTGCATAAGTTAGCAGCTTTTCTTTTCCTCTTGGACAACTTTTTTGTGTCCACTTTACTTGACACACCTGATTAAATGATAAAGAGACACATATAAATACTTCATGTGAACAAACAAAGCACTTAGTTCTCCCCAGCGTTCCTGCAAATAGACCATCTTTTCATCTTCAACACCCCGAGTGGTTGTGTATTCCGTTTCATCCTATTTTTCTGTGTTTTGTGAATAGGAGAAATACTAATCTATGCAGAAGCTAGCAGTCTCTGCTCCGAAAAGAAGGTCAGAAATTTGCATTTGGGGCCAGGAAACCACGACCGGATCAATCCCTGCGGAGGCAGTGGGTGCTGAGAACTCCCTGGATTGCTTGAATTGAGGAGGAATTAAAAATATAGCATAAATAATTGAAACGGCCCCTCCTAGTTAGTGTCATTTTGAGCTTTTAGTGGAGCATGAGTATGGGTGTGAGAGGGAAGACAGACAACGTGACACATTGATGTTTGTAAATTAGGGCACCGCAGAAGTTTCGGTGAGCCATAACTGTCAAATTTATGATGCACGATCAGATGTACACTGGGAATTGTGACTGAAGTGCATTATAAAATCTCTCAAATCTGACTGGATGAACTGCGTTTCTGAGTTTTTGTAGAATAGCTGACGCATGGACACCTGTGACCGTACAGCATTTTAATTCTACGTAATTTTAGAAACACCCTAAAGCTGGTCTAATAAACTTACTGTGATTACTATTAATACATTTCATTACTTATTGGATATTGACGTCTAATCTTCTGGTTTATAATGCTCTAACAGTGCTGTTTGTCTTTTATAAAGAAATTAAAAGGTGTGGAATCCATTCCAAAAAGCAAAACAAAAACATTTCAGTCATGAAAATGAAACATTCTAGATTGTTTAAAGGGATCAATTTAACTGAAAAGTCTGTCATCATTTACTCACCCTCGTGTTTTTACAAACCTATATGGAAAAGGCAGATCAAGTATAATAAAAGTGGTCAATATGACTTGTGCACCATATTTCATGTCTCCTGAATCAATATGAAAGCTTTTTAAGAGGATTAAAATTAAATTCATTTCATATGGATGACTGTTGAACTCTTTTGGTGAGTGCTTAGATGGCAGTGAGACTTGTGAGAAAGAGTGAGCGAGAAAGCTTTGGTAAGGATGAATGGATCAGTGCTGATTTCCTCACCGCGGGTGACAGCACTTTTTTAATTAAGGGTGCAAATGGAAGGATGAAGAGAGAAACAGAGAGAAAAAGAGCGGGTGAGAGAGATGGAGATATATCATGGTCTCTCTACATGGATGCAACTTATCGCCACAGTGACAGCTCAGCACAGCGATGATTCCATTAATAGAAATTAATACCAGCAGAGAGGAACACAAAACATCTGGGTGTGCGCTCAAAACATACAAACACAGAGCTATTCGTGTTTAGAGGGTTTACATCCTTTTACACTCTTTTAGTTTTTAAAAACATCAACTAGAATCTCGTGTTATTAAAGGATTAGACTATAAAAAGAAAAATCTGTCATTATTTCCTTTACCTTTCCTATACCTTTTATGTTGTTCTAAACTTGAGATATGAGTCAATCTTTCCCTCCAGTGTTCCCTAACCACTGCAACCGGATCATTGAGTCAGTGAGTCGAACCCGAGAGGTAAACCAGACTGATCTGAGAACTACTTTCTTGGACTGGTTTTGTAAACTGGATTCATTGAAAAGAACTCAAAAGAATGAATTGTTTGCAAACCAGACACGGCTACTTCTCTCATGAACGTGCGAAGAAGAGCCAGGGATGTCATGTTTGAAATGGTGATGAGCAGTATGAAGAAATATTAATTTAGATATCAAATCTTTTGATCCAGTCACAGCTCGATGACTTTCAGTCTGTTCCTCACAGAAAAGATGGCACATATATGAACCATGTTTATGCAGCTTTTATGGAAGTTTTTGGTCATATGTGTTTGTCATCATTCACATTTCAACATCTGCTTTTGTGAAAATAAACATGTGAGTAAATAATTTATTTTGGGATGAGCAAGACATTTAAAGTTACACAAACCATATTTGTATTCTTTGTTCATTCCAGCAACCAGGTCTGGAATCTCTTCTCGAGGCTGTCTGTAGACTCTCTCCCTTCTGTCTCTCTACATGAAAGGACAGATCCGTCTAAAAATGTGCCGAGCTCGTAAAATCCCCCCCTCACGGATTTATCCTCAAGACCCTCTTCCATGAAAACACACAATAACGAGATAGACACAGCCAGAGAATACATGCAGACAGAATGAAAACGCTAGAATGATTGCTATCTGTCTGTCCTTTTGTGTTCCTGTAATATCTTGGGTAATAATACCGAGATGAGGTGAGGAATTCATGGGAGGAGGGCTGCAAGGGAACTGTCAAGTCATCTTCACCACAAAATAAGAGGACAAAATAAGGAAGAAGAAAATTAACCTATTTTTAGGACCTTTTTTTGCAATGTGACATTATTTTATGACTGTAAACACAAAAATCACAAAAATACAAACAAAATGTAATCATGTAAATGTAATTAATGCTAATAATAATAATAACAATAATAAATGTTATTTAAATGGTTTTCGCTGTAATTTCTATCTTAATTTAAACAGATGGACACATGGATAGATAGATAGATAGATAGATAGATAGATAGATAGATAGTATGTGTTTGTAGATATTTGTTACATACTCTTTGTGTGTGCACTTATATTTTACTGGCTAGTTTTCCCCTTCAGAGGCTGTAGTTGAAAAGGTTTGGCAGGATTCAGTTGTTGTCTTAAATGCCACCTCATTTTAAGTGTACCTTTTAAAAAGACATAATAGCAGTGGAAATGTCAACACTTGAAAGAAGCCCCAACCACCCTTATACCTTTTATTCCGGCTCTTATGACTGGCATGAATGGGAGTCTTGGCTTCAGGCGATACTCAACTCCTTGTCTCAAGATTTTCCACCACACCAATGCATAGCGCTGAAGATCTTTAACATGGTTTTAGGATGCCCTGCAGCTCGCTTTTGAAGGGCAATTTCACCAGTATGCAGAAAATTCTTAGATATTGGGAGTTCTGGATTTGTGCATTTGGGGTTGAGACTCTTTGTGTCTCATTTTTACAGTGTCTCTCTCATTTGTTTTGGATTCTCCCTGGCTGCATCGCTATTTCTGTGTTGCTTAAATATTAGAGACTCCATCTGATCTCATCTGGGTTATGGTCGTATAACTCATGCAATGTGAGAAATCTGTTCACTGGTATAAATTCTGCTAGACGTTAGGAACATATGAGATAAGAGTGAAGTAGTCATGATGTTTGTTCTGTCAGAAAGGGGAGGAGTTTTCCTATCGCTATCTAGACAGCCGTGTTTATCTATGTATTTGCAGAAGCCAACATCAGACCCAGAACTGTCAATCAAACCGCCCTCTTCCTCTCTGAACCTGCACTATTCCCACTTTCCCTTTCCGACGTGTGCTGTAATGTATCCTGCTAATCATAAGTCTGTTAGCCAGTTCCACTCACCTTTTGTGGAGGTGAACATTTTTATCATACAGAAAATGTCATCTTCGGACTCGTCTTCTCATAAGGCTGATGGCAGTAATCATGTGTACCCATGCTCTCAATGTCTGAGTCATTCTTTCATGCAGTACCTTTTTAACTCTGTAACCTTTAAAATTAATATGCTTCCATTTTATAAAATATGCACAGGTCAAGATCAGACACTTCAGCTTTATTCAGTTTAATGGGATTATTTATTTGCAGAAAATTAGCAGAGCTAAAGTTAGTCACTGCTAAATGAGGGAGTGACAGATAGCTTACTTGAGGATGGTATAAAGCTTATTTTGATACATATTTTTGAATGCCTTTTGAACCAGGATGATATGTGTAAGAGTTGAATGTTTTAAGCTACTATTTTCTCACCACACTTCCTAAGGGATGATGTCATTCAGGAACTGGTGTTTGTTAGTTAAGGGATTTTACAAAAGACTGACATGATATAAAGTGCATCAAGGACATGGGGAAAAACCTGTAAAATGATGACCAATTCAAACAATATTGCCAAGAAACATGCTGAATATTAAAGGGATAGTTCACCCCAAAATTAAAATTCACCCTCATGTCATTCCAAACATATAAGACATTAGTTCATCTTCGGAACACAAATTAAGATATTTTTGATGAAATCCAAGAGATTTCTGAATCAACGACAGCAAAGATAGTGAGAATACCATTAAAATAGTCCATGTGACATCAGTGGTTCAACTGTAATTTAATGAAGGTACGAGAATACTTTTTTTGCACAAAAATAACAAATTTATTCAACAATTTCTTCTCTTCAAAAAGTATTCTTGTAGCTTCATAAAATTATGGTTAAACCACTGATGCTTGTCCGTTGCTGTCTATGCAGTGTAAGGAAGCTCTCAGGTTTCATAAATAATATCTTAATTTATGTTCCGAACATGAACAAAGTTCATCCAACCCTTTGCTAGTTTTAATTTTTGCAGAGAATAGCACACATGCCAACAATGGCATCATCAATTCAAACTTAAATAATAATCTAATTTAAAAATCATTGTAATTATGATCTGGAATTATATGATATGATTCTGCAAAAGAAAACATATATTTGATTTCCATTCATGCAAATTGTGAGCTAAATATTCTGTGAAGGTGACATGAAAATGTGCTGCATAGTAAGAATGACCCATCTGCTAATTCCTCAGTTGTCATTTGGCTGGTATGCGGTTAAAAAAAACGCACTGCACGGTTGTCATGGTGAAAGACCAGAAAGTATTTCTGTCTCCTAATCTTAGCTCCATTTAGAATAATAATGACCAGAGTGATATCCTCTGTGTGAGGGCGGTATGAAAAAGTGCCGTTGCTCATGTTAGCATCAACGCTAGCATGTGGAAGGAGTGTTTGGTGAAGATAACAGAGAAACCACATTGGGTGAGGAGGTAGAAGAAAGGCTTTGTTATGCTGGATCCCATTGCAGCTTTGGGGGTGACCTCTTGAACCTCCAGAGAAGAGACCTGCGTGTCAATTCCTGTCTCAGAGTTGACTGTAGTGGACTATTATATATTTTACAGAGCATTGGAAATATGTTGAATGCTTCCAGACTTCTACATTAAGATTGTGGGATAGCTTAAAAGAACATACGGTAATTGCAAATGTGGGCGTAATGTTATTGAATTGTCAAATTAAAAGCTTTATTTACTGTAGAAATACAGTATCCACATACCAATGCCATTAGGGAGATGTTATTTTAGATTTAAGTCAGCATTCCCAACCATTTTTCTCCAACCAACTTCTATAATGAGATGTATTTTCAAGAGTGACATCATTCAACATGCACCAATTTCTTGTAGGAACTTGTATTAATGAACGCAGTAGGGCTAATGTTTATTTAA
The DNA here is from genome assembly GCA_003573665.1 of Oxygymnocypris stewartii. Classification (NCBI taxonomy): domain Eukaryota; kingdom Metazoa; phylum Chordata; class Actinopteri; order Cypriniformes; family Cyprinidae; genus Oxygymnocypris; species Oxygymnocypris stewartii. The sequence continues at coordinate 16,983 of QVTF01003637.1, forward strand.
TATCCGTTTTAACTTCATATAGCATTGCTTTGGCCCTCGTGTGTTTTGACAACTTGATAAGTATTCCTGTTTGCCATAAAGTGCTCGTTCAGGGATTTGGTAGCTCTTGTGATTTATGTATTTAATTTGCCTTAAATTCACGCCGTAATGCTTTACCAAATTAACGTTATGTTTTTGGCTAATAACGGACTTATCTAACACTTTACCTCACCTCACTTTCTTTCTATTTGTCTCTCTCCCATTTGTCTTAGTTGAGACATGCGGAGGCCAGCTGGATGCCAGTAACGCTGGTTACATCACATCTCCAGGATACCCTCTGGAATACCCACCCCATCAGAGCTGCCAGTGGGTGATCAGCGCACCCGAACCCTCGCAACGCATCGTGCTAAACTTCAACCCCCACTTTGAACTGGAACGACTGGATTGCAGGTGAGAAGAAAGTCTGGGATAAAGGAAATTAGCTGGAAAAAGGGGGGAAATTAAGTTCTCGTCCTATGGAACGATAAGCATGTGCATGCAATTAATGTACCTCCAATGGAGCATTTGCAAACCCTACCCTGTGTGCGGAATTGTTGATGAGGCAAAGTGGAAGATAAGGAAAAAGAGGGTGTGAAAGAGGAAAACGTCAAATAAACATAATTTATCGGATGAGAGAGAAAGATGTGAGTCAGGGGGAAGGGGTAGGGAGGATGTGTGAGAAAGAGATAGTGGTACGAAGGATTTGGGAGAAAAAGCGACGCGGAGAGGTGGACCTGTGTGAAGAGAGGAATGATGTTGAGGGTGAAGTTAAGAGAGATATAATAGGGTTTAGAGCGAGCCTAAAGGGCTTACGCAGGGATGTAGTGCAGCTGTCACTGGGAAAGGGGGTCGTCTAGAAGGCTTTTTGTGGAACTGTTTCCCCTCAGCTGTAAAATTAATTACGTTCATCCATAGGCTCTCGCTTCTCAGAGTCTGACTTACATTACAATGACCAGTAGATCGGTTCTACCAATGTCACTCTGATTCTTTTACCCTATAGGACAAGGATTGGCAACTCTGGTCTGAGTTTAGCTCAATCTCTAATCAAACGTCAGCTCTCCAGGACCAAATTTGCCCTTGTCCCATATAGCTATGAGACATAGGATATCCTAAAACAAGTGTGCGCAGACCTGCTCCTTTAAGTTTAAGTCAAATTCTAATTAAACACACTTGAACTAGTTAATAAAGAGTAGAAACTTCCAGAAAAGTGTGTTGGGGCAAGTTGGAGCTATACAGGACATTGCCCTTTCAGGAGCAGGATTAGACACTCTTGTCCTACAAGGTAATTGTTTGAGACACTTCTAACATTTGGACAGATGGCAAAAGTTCTGAAAAGGTTCTGAATTTGTAATGGAGTGTAGAACTCTAAAGGAGCATTCACACTTTTTTATAGGAGCAGCAACTGCTAGCAATGAAACAAAGTTGAGTAGATTTTGAAATCTATTCCCCAAAGTCATGTCAAATCTGTACAAGCTGTACAATGTTAATGGGATAATTCACAAAAAAAAACATATTTTTGTGATCATTTTCTCACCAAACCTGTATGACTTTCTTTCTTCTGGGCAATCAAAAGGAGAATACTCACCCACTATTCCATTAAGACTCGACGAAGGACAAATGGTCTTGTAGTCAAAATTACTGTCTGGGATTTTATTGTCTGAAATTACTATCTGTCGTCTTTGGGGCTTTATTGTCCCTACTGGTGTGAAATTGATGTTGTTTTTAAGCACTTTTTTCATGAGTGGTTTAAACCCGCTGTGGCTTCCCCATGAGCCGCCCATGTGCATGACAGCAACAGTGAAGGGTGTGTCACAGTTACATCTGTTGAATCCCCTAAAAAACAGCCAGCTATGAATGTACGGGTACCATTTAAATTAGGCCATGTGTCAAGTCCTCATATATATATATATATATATATAAAAACACCTGCAAATTAAGAAAACGACTTCCTCAATTTGACAACACACACGCTGAAAATGCTCAAATCACAACCAAAAAAGAAACGCGCTGCAAATAAAATGTATTTGGTTGTGAGCATTTTCACCATCTGCTGTCAAACTGAAGAAAATGTTTTCTTGATTTGCTGGTGCTTTTTCTATTTGCATGTGTTTTCTGAAGTTGCAGCACATTGAGTTCTCTCGGCCACCGTACAAATGAACATTCTGGATTTTCTGTGTACAAATGTTCAATCTCTTTTCCTGTTTGGATGGCTTCATCGGGTTGGACAGCTCTGGCTGTATTTGTTGTTCAGATTAGGATTCCTAAATGAGATAGAGTGTACAGAGATTTCAGAAAGGTATTACCTTGAAACACATTCCCAATTGGACTCCAAATACAGGTGAAAATGTCATGCCTCTTAGTTCAGCGGAAAATGTAAAGGTGGTTGCTTGATAGTGTGTAAATGAATTGTTAGTTACAGTAAAACTAGGTGTCCAGTGATTTTCCTGTAGGGTTAAGCTCCAACACACCTGCCTGGAAGGCTCCTTGATTAGTTGGCTTAGGTTTGTTTAGTTAGGGTTGAAGCTAAACTCTTCTACAAGGTGCCCCTCCAGCCGCAGGAATGGACAACCCTGCAGTAAAACAACCAAACTTATGTAGCCATTTCAGGGTGGCCGATCTGAAGTAATATGAGTGACAGAGACGGTTGACGATACGACAACCAACAGTACAGCTACTTGTCAAGGTGTGCTCAGGGATATGTTTGTAACTTGTAAGTGTCTGAAACAAAGTTCTTGGAACAGATTTCAAAGATTAAATGCAAGAAAGTCCCAAACTTTGGCGAATAGTATGTAGTTCCTAAGAAGTTTCATTGTAGTGGTCTGGTTTCCTGACAAACTGATATAAAGCTGTGGATATGCCATAGCGAATATTGAGTAAAACCAGCCCATCAGATTAGAGTTAGCCATTTTGGGAAAGCTCTTTTTTTCTTTTTCTGTGTGCACCACACAATATCCAAAATAATAGGCAATAATTGTACCTTTAAGTGCACAGCTTAACACCGGGGTAATACTCTTTGTACCTTATCTATGCAAAAAAGGTGCATATAATTTTCTTAGAGTAGTATAATATGAACCATTGAGGTACTATTATGAACCTTAGGGGTAAATGTCTTTTTATGGGTTTTACCCTATTGACAAGCTGTTGTACTTCAAACAAAGATAACATTTCTGAGAATGTCCATCTGAGTCCATCTGAGACTGATATTCAACATCAGCAGGGAATTAATGTTGCTGTATATATATGCCATCAGTAGTGGGCTGAAATTGAGCTGTAAGGGCTTTTGTAGTTGTGGCTTGCAAGATTATGATACCAGAAAACACACACTGTCCATTTACCACACTCATTCTTAACCCTCATTACTCCTTACAGTCTGAATAAGGGAAAGTAAAGTGGAAAGAAATGTGCGATGATAAATTGCAAGAGGTGTCAGATGATTTACGCTACTGTGCTTCATAAACTGGTCTCTTTCTAATGGTCCACTTCAAGCGTCCATCTATTCCATCTGTATTTTGCTATACAATGAGTCATCGTCAGCACATTTAAGCGAGGTATGATTGAAAGGCCTGGCTCCGTATTTTAGATGGCAAACACTTACACACACTAGCAAGCACATTTACATTCACCTTGTGCTTATGAGTGCTGGCTCTGAGTCTCTGTTACTCGGAGGAGCTGCCTCGGTTTTGCTTAGCTTGCACAATTTACTCTAGACAAGGTCAAAGCAGCTTCTTGTGCCCTAAACCATACTAATGTGCATACTACAACTAATGTGCTTCTAAAAAGCATATTGTGGCTCACATGATTCAGTTAGGATTGGTGTGGTATCAGTGACATTTTTCAAGGGGCACTTTCAGCAGGGAATTTTTATTTCAGGAGCAAAGCCATGTGGCTTTTACCTGGAGGACTATGAGCAGATTGATCTGAGATAGATGCAATAAAAATGGCAAATTAAATATCTGGCCATCTATCTGTCTGTCTGTCTGTCCTTCCGTCTTCTACGAAGTTATTTTTTCAGTCCATTACTTCAGGTGTCCACCCATTTGCCTCATTATCATTCTCCAAATAGATCTCCATTATATTGTCTCGCCATAACACATTACTCTATATGCAAACAGCAAGTTCCTTCTGAATGATAAATACAGAGTTCATGTAATGCATATAGAAGGATGTTGTACTGCAGTGGAAGGGCTTAAGTCGAAACCAGATCTGATTGAGAATCACCTCTCAGACATAAAATATTGACGGAGAGAGTTGTTTGGGCTGAGGAGTGAATCTAGAAGAATTACTGGTAAGAGTGAGACAGATGTGTTTGGTGAAGTCTGCATCACTCAAAGGAGTCTGCGCTCTACTCAAGTGTTGAAAGTTCTCACGTTTACTATGCAGTGCTATCTGCAGATGCTGAGGTGCTAAGCTATTGAGCAGCATCAGCGTTTCTAAACGGCAAGCATGATATCACCCTATTTCCACTTTTCCTCAGGGAAGGGGATCAATGTATGTCCTTTGCCCTTAATGAAGAATCAATGCACCCAGCACGTTCAGAAGAGTGAGTCATGGTCAAGAAGGTCACAGACCAGCGGAGCAAAGGCCACAAGGGTCATGTGCACAAAATGAGCATCACATAAATAAAAATACCACAGTTAAAATGAGCAGTTATAATAATGGCATTTCTTAGATCAATAATTTCTCATTGAACATTGTAAATTGTTTCAGCTCCTATAGTCTTATTGGAAGTTGTAGTAAAATACCTACACAAAGCTTTTGACTGCATATCAGTTAAATTCAAGCCACAGCCTAGTTTGAAATGTAACTATATGTTCGTCAGCATTAATGGCAAGTACATAAATTATTCCTTTGTCCACTAACTGGCCACAGTTAATCAATTTTCTGGATATCAATGGTATTTAAATATGTATACATCAAAGCTAGCAAAGACTTGTCTTATTAGCTTGATGATTTCATAATTATTCAAATAGGTCAATAATGTTTTTTTAGGACACAGCAGTTACAGTGGGGTTTTAGGGCATTGGCAATATATCAGTCACCCCGGAGTGTATCAAGATATTGATAGCTCAAAAAAATGCAATCAATCTGGAGCAGTATAAAGTGACACTTTTGGGAATTCAAAGATTTTAAAAAGTCTCTCTTTACCCCGAGAAGCCAATTTCCCCCCAAAAAAAGTTTTAATTTGCTTGATGGAAAAAAGGACTTAATGCATTCTGATAAGGCCTAAGGCTTTCAATGGCAACATAATGGGAATTGGGAGATGGCATGTTTTGACGGGAACTCGCTGAGTCTCGGAAGGCCAGAAAATCATCTTTCCTAAAGGTGTGAGTTTTGGAAAGAAATGTCACAAATGTTGCTTTAAAGCCAGTTTTAGTGTTGTTTATGAAAGCTTCAGGCTCTTGCGGTCTACCCGTCATCTGTAAATGTCAGCGCTGTATCGGACAGCCATGCTTTTTGTTTCCCGACCGGATTGAAGATGGCAACCCTCCCTCCCCCTTGGGAACCCTCCCCGGCATCTATTTAATATTTCACTAGCACTTATAGCTTATTAGGCTGCCCGTGGGGGCCGAGCGTGCGGCTTTCCATGTAGACTCTCAGCATTATTTAATTTCAATTTTAGTGTCTTGGCTGGTTGACGAGCCGTCCTGGAGCACGTCCTGCGGCTGCTGGCCTAAAAGCATGGCAGAATTCAAATGAGCGGCTATTGTGTTATTCGATATTGAAAAGCCAATGTGATTGTGTGTCAGACCGAATTATATTCTGAAAAAGCCATTGAGCTGAGTTTCAGAAAGATGGAGCAACAGGACATCTTCATAGGATAATAAAGATATGCTATGCAGCCTATCATAATAGTTATTTGGTTCCAACTAAGTTTAGTTTCCAGGAATCAGCTAATCAGACGTGAAATGGAAATCAGTTTTGGTTTGTGTACTGATGTATTTCATAATAAAACAGAAAGTTGAGGTAAGATATATCAGTTCCCTTTACTAATAGCCAGTAGACTTTACATGTTACATTGTTTACATTTGACAGACACTTTTATCCAAAACCAACTTACATTGAATTCCGAGCATTTTTATCAGTTCTTGCGTTCTCTTGAAATTTAACCTGATGTTATATTACATTTCACATAGTTAAAACTTGCTGTATTCGTTTTCTTTTCTATCTGTTTTCTTTTTATTTACAATATAATTTAATAATGAAAAAATGAAAAAACCGTGCTACGTGTACTGTTAGGCTAACTGAGATTTGTCAGTTAGGCTAACAAGAGATATTGCTCTTTTGTTAATTTTGATTGCTTCCATTGTTCTAGTTTGTAAGTCGATTTGGATCAAAGCAACTGCTAAATGACTAAATGTAAATTAAATATAAATGTAAAACTCGATTCTTTTAAAAGAGTATATTTATAAAGAACTGTACCAATATCATCATTCAGTGATCACATAATATGGCAGTACCATGGTACTTTTAAATATATTTCATGGTAATGACCCTCTGTATGTCGCACCAGGCTACCATTAGTTATTTTTATGGTGCTATAAGGTACATTGAAGAACACATTATTATAGCAGTTTCCGCAAAGCCTGATATTACTGTCATATGCATCCACTGTAATTTACAGTATGTGCATATGGGCTCGTGAGCCAAATATAAGATTTAGAGATCCAGATGGTCTTATGATTTAAAAACACATGCTGAAGTGTTGTTTATTGTGTAGGTAGTTGATTTCAGGTGGTTTAGAGATTAATGGGGTCTAGGCTTGTGTGACACCCAGCATCACTACAGCACATCTCTTTTCATTTTAACACAGCCAAGAAACAAACACACTGTATTACTGTATATGCACAAACAAACATGGATAGTAGCATCCGTACCCCTGTGTATGGGTCCGTGCCTCTCTCCAGACAAACTGCTCTTTAGGGCAGCTAGTGACACCTTGGGGGACTGTGTAGGCCTGAAAAAAATGCTTGAAAAACACCGTAGGTGTGAAAAGCAATTAGCAGTGAAGAGGCTGGAGGGGAGAGGAGACAGAAAGTGAGATTGGAGAGGAAGACATGTCTGAACATGAGACAGGGACATGGGGCCTTTGCCCTCCTCGTGTCAAGCCTCTCTTCCCCGCTCACACTTACAAACATACCGCTGTCTGGGGAGTTTTCATCACAGCCTGTAGCACCCGAATAACCATTGAATCGTGCATAATTAGCATGCATAATCACAGCTCTGTTGCACCGCGGTAAACAATTTAAGGTTTATGACTATAAAACAATGTTATATTGCTGTGATAATAAGAAAAAGCTTCTTGCATTCAGTCACAAGTGCTGTGAAATTGATGCAAGCATTTTTTAAATGGTAAATAAGTGATCCAGGCATTTCTGTTGATCAATGGGCATCCTGGTTTGTTTCCACTTTCAAGCGCATCTCGAAATGCACCGGAGCCAAGTGGAGGCGTCTAGAGACGGTCAATATCCACATTTGACACACTTACTTGTCACTGCTAATCCAGGAGCCAAGAGCCCCTACAAAATCCATTACAACCTAATTACACTTGCACACAGTTTACAAGCCTTCATCCCAGCTTTTCTAGTGTTTGAGGTGAGATGGACACAGAAAGAAAGTGAGCGAGAGTTTGTGTGTGTGTGTGTGTGTGTGTGTGTGCGCGTGTGCGTGTGCGTGCGTACGTGTGTGTGTGTGTGTGCGCGCATGTGCATGCGTGCGTGTGTGTGTGTGTGTGTGTGTGTGTGTGCGTGCGCGTGTGCGTGCGTACGTGTGTGTGTGTTTTATAACCTATAGTACAGTAGCTTTAGGAATAAAACTGTCCCTAAATATATTGAATACATTGTGAATACAGTGATGATTTTGATTAAGCCACTAAGTTTTCTTAAGTTGACTTAATTAGGCTAATTTAATTAAATGTTTAATTCATTGATGTAAATCAGTTAATTTCAGTTTTAGTTAATTTATTTAAAACTCTGGTTTATTACTGCCATCCATTAAAATATTCATGGAAGTCTATTATGTATTTTTTATATATTTAAATAATTCATAAAAATGGTGAATATAAATACAAATAGTGAAATATTCTTTATTATGTTCATTCAGTGAAAAACTATGTTGAAAACATACTATCATCAGATTTGTTCCGCTAAAATGAATGAATTAATTAATAATATTTATATTAATAATATCATCAAATGCCTGAAAATATTGAGATGGCATTCTAATCTGGGAGTGTTCTCTAAATTATAAATATTTTCATAAAAGTATTTTTTCCAAAAAAAAAAAAAAATAACCTTGATTAATACTTATATTAACAATATTATCAAAACATTGATTTCTAACCATATTTATCCTAGTCTAGGAGTTTGTTAATGTTTAATGTAAATGTTTTATAAATAAAGTAAATATTTTTTTCCTAATTAAAAACAACCTTTTTAAGTAATATTTGTATTAATAACCCTATCAAAAGCCTGAAAATAATTGAGATATCATATTTCTTACCTGTTGTGCCTAGCCTAGTGTTGTTCTCACAGTTAAATGATTCATTAGAAGTCTTAAGCATTAGAAGGATTTCAGATGCTGTACATGGATGTGTACGTTTCTTTCTGAATGTGTATGTAGTCTAAATATACACCGCTGTACCTGAAGTCTCCAAGTGTGCGGTCGGCCAGAGGGGTCCAGAGCAATGAAGAGTCAGAGACACCTGCCTCTTTATGTCATCCTGAGGGGCCCGGGGCCGTGTCAGGTTTTCACATACACACGCTCCCTAAATGACGTGGAGCCAGCAGTTATGCGGCTCAACCAGGGATAGAGTCAACTGGGAAGGAAAAGTTAAAAAAGGCAAAGCATCATGTCTTCATTCTATTCTGGTTTGTAAGGAAAGCGCAGACACACATTTACTGACTTCAGCGCTTTTGAGTGTCTGTACAATTCTTTGGAGACTGCAAATGTTCTTGGTGTTTCATTATAGGTTTTTCAGATGAGTGTTTGGTTTTTGGCTACTTTAAAGCACTAGTACAGTGATGAATTTCTAAAGAACTAGAGAATCACAAGTGACATTTTGAAGTTTGATTCATTTACTGAATCAGTTAATTCAGGGACTTTAATGAACTTGATTCACTGACTTTCTGATGAGATGCACCTTCAACTGACAGAAACCCTGATTTTATTCTTTGATGCACTGCAGGGCATCTTTTTGCCCCTTTAACAAAATACAATTAGTCTATGGTCTATATATAAGCCCCAGTGCAGTTTTATGTTTGCTTTAAAATCACTGTTTCCAAATTGTTTATATAGTGTGTCAAATGTTGTGTTGGTTATAATTTTGAGAAATATTTGTACAAAATATTTAAAATATTTGTTCCCAGTACTATTAATAATATTTATTAATAAATGCTAATTATTATCGATTATTATTATTAGTGCCATCTCACAGTTTTTAAACAAAATCATTCCTTACAGCCCAATTCTAAAAATGCGTTGTGAATCAGTTTAACTGAATCATTTAATATAATTGCTTCTAAATAATAATTTAATGAATTCAGTTAGCATTAGGCTATGAAATATATTCTCAAATGATATTGATTTTTATTTTTAAGAGTGTAACACTAGGTTACAACTACACTTGGAACATTTTGAAGTGACTTCTTTGCCTCCTACATTGTCTAAGTAAGTTTAAAGGCGCTTAGATTCATTTTTTCAGTACAGAGAAGTCTGCTCGGCATGTTGTGCTCCAGAGCAGTTAGGAATGGTGGCTTATGTTTACTGGGATCTTGTTCTTCTTTAGGGGTTAAATGGGGCAAGCATTCCTGAGGTGTGAGAAGAAGTCTGACTCATGCCTCTCTATGGCCAGATTTATTATACGGAAGCACTCATGCAGACAACCGGCTGGGTTTTTGAGAGTCTTTTACCTCATTTAGACATTGTGTGTGAAGTGTTTTGGCAAAAGAGGGGAACGCACATTAAGGGATTATTTTGGCCGGACAGGTGGTCATTGTCTCAGCTCCTTCAGTCTGTTTCTGAAGTGACATGAAAAAATGTGTGTTTGTTGTGATAAGGCAGCAGTCCACTGAGGGTCAAAGGTCACCCCAGCTCAAATTAAAGCGAGTCCTAGCAGTTCCTTCACAGTTACTCATTGCTGCAGAAGATATTGCATTGCACTTAATGTTTGTCCTTCCCAGAGGAACCTTTTTATTGCTCAAATGTTCCTGTTTTATTGCTTGGGAGAATTAATGGAGATCTTAGTTATGTTTAATTATACTACGGGGCCGTTGAATGCTTGAATCTGATTTGCTGATGAACTTTCTTAGGTGTGAATTATTTGCAGGGAAACGCACAGCGAGCGTAGTTCCAGGCAGCTCTCGACCGCTTTACAGTTCCGTATCAATTCCCTAAATTATTTCAGTTTTTTTAAAAGGTCTTACAGCAGCAATACAACCAAAACCAACAAGACACTGGCCAAATACATACATATAGTAAGCAATGGGATAAAAACGACAGATAATTTCCATGTTTTGCCACACAATTCTGTTTTATGTAAGTAAAGCGCATACTCTATTTCTCCTGATCTCTCCCTTACATCCACACAGTTTACACACATGAATACATACGCGCTAATGTTGTTAGCGCTGCTCTGACTTTGTCAGTAAATAGTTTAGCAACTTTAAAGTACATGACACTTCTCACAAGCGTGAGTGAGGTAACAAAAGTGAGGTAACAACGGTACTGTTCGTGAGGAAAATGAACTAGTAGGGACGCTGCTGCCGAACACTGATGAGAGACAGACTCAGAGAGCTAGGCTAATTCACGCACACTCAATCTCTCTCTCTGTCTCTCATAACTTAGTTATTAGCTGCATTTGTCTGTTATCAACGGCTCAAGCCTCAGTTAGGTCTAAAATTATATTTTGGAATTATCAACGGAGGCGATGGATGAGATGCGGAAAAAATAATCCCACTCACAATAGCGATTTAAATACAAAACCGCACAAATCCCTTGAAACATATAATCTCTGATCGATGTGTTGAAGTGTGGCAACCATAGTATAAGAGGAATAATTGACTCCAGACCGAAAAATAATGCACACCCGAGGTGTAATGGCCACGCAAATAACCACCTCTGTGTGCATTATTATTCTAATAATTCAACAGCCTGTTGTAAATTATGCCTTACATATCAACTTTATCTGATGTAAATTATTTAGAAGTATTTCACATTAGAATAAATAAAAATAGACACATTTTGAGCTACAAAATACATGTTGATAGCAGCTCAGATAATTTTGTCTTGAAATAAATATTTCTTATTGAAATGTGATTTGTTTTATTGCAGAATGTTATTTTAGAATCATTGAGAAGCTATTATAGTTTTATATATATATGTTTTCAGTTTAGTTAGTAATTTTGTTGTGTGTTTTTTGTCCCTTATTATTATTTATTTATTTTAGCTTATTTATTTTATTCAAGTTTACCTAAATTAAAACGTGAAATAATGTCTTTGTAACTCTTATTGGAAATAAATATTTTTATTTAATTCTATTTTAGTTGATGTTTATTTTATTTCAAGTAAAACATTTATGGTTTTAAATGTAGTTTCAAGTTTAGTTTTATTTAACTATATTAATCCTTCTGCAGAATTTGGCTTTTTTTTTTTGCCAAACAAGTCACATCCAAAAATATCATTTATGCATGTACTGTTTTTTGCTTCTAGGTATGACTTCATAGAGATCCGAGATGGGAATTCTGAGTCCGCAGACCTGCTGGGAAGGCACTGCAGTAACATCGCTCCTCCTGCCATTATTTCCTCGGGTCCCGTCATCCACATCAAGTTTGTGTCTGATTACGCGCACCAGGGTGCCGGCTTCTCCCTGCGCTACGAGATCTACAAGACTGGTGAGTGAGCTCAATCCTGCTGCTGCCATGGGGTTAAGGAAACGGACCATTTTTTTCCAAGGAAAATTTCTGTTTCTGAAAATGAACAACTCAAGCGTTCTCATCCTATCCTCAAGTCCTTTCACGTGTGCTCAGGCGCTCTCATAGTTACCACGTCAAGATGGGACGCTATTATACGTCTAGATTGTGGCTCTTATAACCAGTGGAGAGTATTGCGTCACAATGCACCTGTAACGAGGAGTCAGTAGATTGAGGATCCATATGCAATTTATTTGACAGCAGAACAGTACAGACACGTAGCCGTAAAGGCGAGAGGAGGGCGTTAACAATACAGGCGGAGATCAAGGCAGGTGGCAGAGAATCACAGAAACAGACTAAACACTCCACAATGAAGAAACGCTCAGAAATGATCACCTTGGCAAGTGATGAATGTGAGTGGTGTGCTTATATAGAGAGGGTGTAATGATTAGCAGGTGTGTGTGCAATCAGTCCCAGGTGTGTGGGATGCTGGGAATTGGAGTCCGAAAGAGAGTCAGTCAATTGCTGCTGCCCTTTGATGATCCAGTTCAATCATACAAGCAAAAATTACTTTATAATTTTTTATATTTAATTTAGATAAACTAACAATTGTGCTTCATTGTTTGATTATTGCTGAAGAGTGTTGAACCTACTGAATTTTCTTTTCCTTCAGCCTGCTTTCTTTTCCTTATTCATTAAATTTTTTGGTGTGAAAGGGCTTTTACATTTGCTATAAATAGAACTTATTGTATTAAAAGCAAACAATCAAGAAAAGTAACTAAGTAACATAATTAGTTACTTTTTAGGGAGTAACGCAATATTGTGATGCATTACGTTTAAAAGTAACTTTCCCCAACACTGATTCAATTCATGTATTTAATTATTATTTTAGTTATTTGGCAATAACTTTACAGCTCATTTGAGAGCATTCTGTAGTGAGACTCTTTCGGGGTCAGTTGTGTTTGGTGTCGATGTGTTGTGAGGGTCCTGCTGACAAGATTTCTGCAAATGTTAGGATTCTGTATTTAAAAAAAAATAAACAAACCCATTTTATCCTTTTAACGAGGCAATATTTCTGAAGAGACGCTTGGCATATTTCACATAATTTATGATTTTTTTTGGTCACTGTCTCTCCAGATGTGGAGACAAGCAACACATTTTCTCTAGCTGTTTTCTTTCGTCACTCAGTGGTCGGGTGTTTACGTGTGAACTCTCACTCGGCCTCAACCTTTGATTGATGGTTGATTGGAGCTGGCTGGTTTTTGAGGGTCACGGGTGGCTCAGGTTGATTTTGGAGGCGCTCTTGTTACGCTGTAAATCTCGTTAGCGGAATGACCTCCTGCGACCTTTAACTCGCGGTTCCAGAAGGTCACGGCTCCTCCGTCCTGCTGCAAGGCCGTCAGACACGCTGATTCTTAAATGTTCCCTCAAAGTTTCCCGAAACGCTCCCAGACCAATTAAACATCAAGGGAGGGAAGAAAATAAAATAAACTGAGTTTAGAGGAAAGGCGATGCTTAACTCTTTTCATCCCTCCACGAGCATGCCAGGAATGCCCTCTTAATTGGACTCTGATCTCTCGTCCTTGGGGAATTAGAGTTTGGAGTGCATTGGCTATTTGTGCATGGACTTTGGAGACATTTGTAGGGATTGTACTGTACTAGCTAGAAGTGCATACTTGCAAGGCATCAGAAAACTACTGTATATATCAGACGCGATTTCTTTAAGACTGCAAGGGAAGCTCAGCTTCCCATATAATTGTCAAAAAATGAATGGTCAAATATATGTACTATTATGTTAACATTTTATTGACTAAAAATGCGTTAAACACGTTCATCTCGAACGAAAACAATTTCGTTCAGAATCAGCTACTTAGGTCGGCTGACTCGATTTCCTTCTCATTCATTCCCGTAGCGTACAGTGCATTACTCTGTTGAAGCCCAGCGTCCATTGACTTCAATGGGGCTGCTTTAAACAGTTTTTTCAGTGCTTAGAAACAAGACGGTCATTGGATAATGCTGCGATTATGTCCCGCCCACGGACGCTCAGCGTCTCTGGGATGAATGGAGGAGTGGGCTGGCCCGGACTCCGAGCGTCTGCGTGATGATTGGAGGGTCTGTCGAAAGACTGCATCTCCTTTTGATTGACAGCGATTTTGTACTATAAAAGTCACTGACACTGAAGCTATTCGAGCTCAGTCCCATCGCGGAAGTGTAGTCGAAAGACAAACTGCTGCAACCTATTTCTTGGTATTTGCTTGGTGAAATTGCTAGCCAATTTTCATCATACATTTCACCCAGATTCCTTGTTTCAGTTCAACCTAATTCCCATATTTCGAGTTTAATATCTTTTTTTAGATCGTTTGTTCATTCATTCATTCATTCATACATACAGTAGGCTAGAAAATTTTCTTGAAAAGGAATGTTGGGCAGAATTTAGGTATAAATAAATGGTAAATTTTTATGATGTTGGCCAAAAATGAGCTTCCCCTCTTTGAAAGACCAGCAGCCGCCACTGGTATATATCGATATGTTTTGAAAATGCTTGGCCCGTTTTTTCGTGCTAAAGATTTTCTGGGTGGTTGCTAGAGAGTTGCTTAGGTGTTTTGGGTAGTTAATAATTGTTCTATAATAACCCCTACAAATATAACTCATGATATAGATCAACACTTTAAAAGAGACAGACATGTAGAAGTTTGTGATTGTGAAAGATGCGTTCTCTGTTTTGGAGGAGGGATAATTATTGTTAAATCATACCATATTTAGGGCATCAAAATTAGTTTTTGATTACTGCAACTTCCCACTTTATTAACTTTCTAAAGTGTCCAATTAAGCAGACAATACAATTCCAAAGAGGCTTATTATAGCTGGATCTGGATCATAACACTGGGAAGAGAGTTTCTACGCATCTCGCAACGATCATTTTCATACCATGGAAGCTAAACATTACTGCAAACTGTCTAAACTGAATTATACATATGAGTAGTTCTGAACAGTAAGTTAGTCATTTAGAGAACAAATTGCATGTTAATATATATGAGTGTTCCTGTGGCTCAGTGGTTAGAGCATTGCGTTAGCAGCGCAAAGGTTGTGGGTTCGATTCCCAGGGAACACACATACTGACAATACGAATGTATAGCCTGAATGCACTGTAAGTCACTTTGGATAAAAGCGACTGCTAAATAAATAAAATAAAATCTATACATGATAAAAAATAAATTTTAGTAGACATTGTTATATATTAATTCTAGAGATTGCAGTGATACATTACATGGTGAAAAATGGTGAAAAATGACTGAATGAATAATACTTAATGTAGGTTAAGATGAATTTTACAATCGTGCCCCCTAAAAGCACAACTGGCGGTCCCCCCCCCCCAGTTACTGTGGTCTAGAACCGCCCCTGGCCGTGTACTCATGGGAGAGCAGCGATTAATGTTGTTTTGCAACAGCGATGATTGGCCTGGTAACATAAGCACCGTGGCTTCATCACGGCAGAGTTATTCTATCTCTAAGCCTTCACCTCACCTCAGTAATTGCTGAAATCATCAGCATTGCCCACAGGTACTGTTACCACAGATACAGTTGCTAACTCTAGTAGTATGACTCACGTGATAAGCCCACAATCTCATTTTACACAGCCCAAGAACATCTTTTAATAAAGGCATGATATGCTTTTTCTCTTTTTGGGATGTTAATATAGCCATGTGTGGGTGTAGCAGAGACGGAGTGGAGAGCATAGATATCTGAAATATAAATGCCTTTCTGATCACTTGTCTTCGGGAATGTGCCATTTGTGTGCGTTATGCTGCCTTCTAGTTATGTCGGAATAATCAATATATTTAATCAATTTATAGTTCATTTAATTAAACAATGCATTTTTTTATTATTATGTTTATTATATTGTTTTATATATATACACTTTATGTATTTATATATAAAATAATGTATATATTATGCATATGATTACATTATTAAAATATAAATATACATAACACCTTAAAATTAATATTTTAGTAATGTTTGTATTTTTTTCATTAATTAAATACCAGGCTAATTCGCATTAGAAATTTTAGAAATAACAAAAAATATATATGTTTATTATATTTATATTTACACTTCAGTCTACATTTTATGTTATTATATATGTATCATGACATTTAATATAATCTGCAGTATCCGATCCTATAATTAGAGCTTTTGATCAGTAATAACTACCTAGTTTTATTTATTTATTGCACATTTTTATACATTTTATTGTACCTTCCCATAATTCTCGGTCGCAACACAAGAATGATCAAATACACAGATAGAGCATTAAATACACACCTAATGCACATCTTTTGATATTTTGTTAGTCTAGTGCTAAAAAGCTTCCTGTGTTTGTCAGGGGAGTGAAATTGTCAAATGTTTTTTTCCTGGCCATAATCACTTGAGCACACATAATGTCATAATTATGATTTTCAAACTCATTAGGAACATCCCAGGAGGAGCACATGAAGACAGCATTAGTCTAGTTCGTAAGACCCTCATGTTTTCCAGACGCTTCTTTCCAAAGGCAAATGACTGACTGTTGCCTTTTCCTGAGCCACAGAATAATGGTTGTTTATTTGTTAAACTCCGGGTTATTAGGCAAAGTAGTCAGAATGTCTGTCTCTACAGGTTTTCAGAGTTATAAAGACTAACAAAAATGAGGAAGAAAAAAAAAAGACGCTCATCTTTGAGGGACCTGTTGTTTACAAAAACTGCTCCAATCCATGAACTGGTGAGAAAGTGTTAGCGTGGGTGAGTCTCGGCGTTTATGTCTGTTTATATGGAGAGGCGTCGCAGAGATAGTGATCTCTGGTGAACACTTTCCTCCGATGCATGTTCTTTATCCAGCACTGGGAGCGAGAACATCAAACCCTCATTCATGTTCATGCAGAAATCTGACCCTCGGGTGGCATGCTATCACGCTGTTATGTAGACAATCTCTTTGGGCCATTATGACTGACTAACGCTCCATGATTTAGTTTTTTTTTTGCCCTTTACAACTTGTTTGGCTTAGAGCAACAACACGTTCGAAACCTTCAAAGTTGAACAGTGCTGACAAGACACCTTCAAAAAGTTTACAATATGCAGCTCCAAGTGAATGAACTCATTCTTTGCTTGGTCTTGAGCCAAATCTCCACAGACATCTGCAGAATCAACACCTGGCATTCACTTTTTCAGAATAGGAATGAGTAAATTGAGTTTTGAGGGTGTGGAAAGAACTGGGAATCAGGTGGGAATATAAATGGACTGGGAAATAAGTGGGAATAAGCCTTTGTGATGCTCCAGACACATTGATATGAATGGCTTTGCAGCTTTGTTTAGTGATAAAAACCAAACGTTTGACATTCTTTCTTCTGAGGAACACAAATAATATATCTTGAAATAAATTCCAATATTCCAACAATCCATATAATGAAAGTCAATGGGGTCCAAAATAAAAGATTTGTATTCGCCACATACACAATGATACAGAATATAACCAGCAGTGAAATGTAAGGTTATGTTGTTATTGTTAAAGTGCCCCTATTATGGATTTTTGAAAATTACATTTCATACAGCTCTAAGTGAATGAAAACATCCTGCAAAGTTTTACATCTGAAAGTGCTCCGTGTATAAAGATATTGTCTCTCAAAAGAAAGAGTCGACTCTTAATCGTTGAAATGAGTCATTTTTAAAACGAATCCCAAGCCGTTTCACTTTGACGCCAAAATTAAACATTATCATATTACCCGCCCCATTGTTCCAGACCTGGGAAAACTTGGATTTTTTGCGTTGGTCTGAATGAAACTGAAAATGCCATTAAGCGTCGCTTTTGGAGTGTAAAAAGCTCACAAACACTGCTTTAAATGAAATCGACCAATCACCACAGATTAGCGTCACGCAAAGGAGGGGTTTGGAAAAATGAATTCATTTTGTGAGTCATTGAGCAAATAAAGTGAAAGTAAATGTATATTATAAGAAAATGAAAGTTTTTTGACCTTAAATGCATGTCAACCTGTTGTTGGGGACTCCAAAAACCAAAATATGAACCTTCCATAACCAACAATAGGGGCACTTTAAATAAAAACTAAAATTACTCAAATTAAAATGGAAATTTAAAGTAAAAAGAATACGGAAAATGTCAATCACAGAACAAAATTACTCAAATATTTTTTGAAAACTCACAATTAAAAAATAAGGTTAATTCAAAATATGAATAAAGAATAGTATAGTATATAGTTATAGTATATCAATAATTAATGATGACTCAATAGTAATAGTAATTAAATAATACCAAAATAACACTTCAATAAAAACCCCACAGATGTTTTTCGTAATACCTTCGTTTGCATTCTGGAGAAGAAATAAAGTAACTCAAGTTTTGAACAGCTTGAGAGAGATAAAGATAACATAATTTTCATTTTTAAGTGAACTATCCCTTTAAGCTCTTCATACATCTCAAGTATGATTCTTGCTGCAAAGTTGTTTAACCTCTGACCCTTTATCTCCCATGGTTGTGTATGACCTCACGGTCCTGTCAAGACCCATCGCTTCCCTAAACCCCTGTTCATCTGCTCCACATCCCTTATGCCGCCCCATTTCTCTGCCCCAGTTTAGTCACGCCAGACTGTTACCCCCAGTGGCATGTGCAACACAACAACCCCTCCTGCCCCGGTCACATGACTGTGACGCTGTTGCCACGGTTACTGTGAAGACTTCCCGCCGAGCAGCCTACAGGCCCACCGCCGCTGCCGTCTTCTGAGTGCACACTTTAAATACAGCGCTATAAGAAGCGATTAGGTTCATAGGTCTCTGTCGCTCTGGGTAACACCGGTGGTGGAGGTTATGCTGGTCAGCCAGTGGAATGTACTGCCACTTTAACAGTCTGGTGCCGTCTGTTTCACAGTCTCGCTTCCTCTTCTCCTATAAAATAGCCCATTTAAAGCCTTCAGCTCTAACCACCTCTTCTTAAAGTAACCAAACCCATTGGAAAGAAATAGCTTTCCTCTAGATAGCATTGAGGTGAAATGTAAAGCAAATGCATTGAAGTCGTTTTAGCTTTTCCTCCAAAGCAAAATAATGCAACAAATGTGCTTAGATATCGACACAGAAGAAAACAAACAGATCAATAACTTGATCTTGGATGACTTTTTATCTCACAATCTCAACTTTTTATCTATTTATGAATTCGTATGTCACAATTTCATTTTTTTTTCA
The DNA here is from genome assembly GCA_003573665.1 of Oxygymnocypris stewartii. Taxonomy (NCBI): domain Eukaryota; kingdom Metazoa; phylum Chordata; class Actinopteri; order Cypriniformes; family Cyprinidae; genus Oxygymnocypris; species Oxygymnocypris stewartii. Next base: position 36,133 of record QVTF01003637.1, read on the forward strand.
TAATCATGACTTTTTGAGTAAAAATATGATTTTTATATCATAATTTCAATGTTTTATATATTTATGACTTAGTATATATCACAGTTTTAAGTTATCTCATAATTATTAATTAATATCTCATATTTTCACCTTTTTGTCTCATAATTATGGCCTTTTATCTCAATTTTGCCAAGTCAAAGGAAATCTTAATGCAACACATTTGCTTAGATGCCAACCCTGACAACATTAACTTGAATGACTTTTTATCTCACAATTTCAACTTTTAATATCATTATGATTTAGTTTTTCACAAATTTGACTTGTATCTCATAATTATGACTTAGTATGTCATAATTACAAACTTTTATGTTATAATTATAATTGCTAATGTCATTTTTGGCTTTCTGTTTATGATTTAGTATGTCATAATTTTGAATCATTTTAAATAATTTAAATCATTAAAATAATTTTACGAAAAACATGTTATAATTCCACTTCAAGCATGTAATTCTGCACAATGCATCTAGACCTGCGGTGACCAATAGGTCGATCACGAAGGTGGTAGATCGCTCTTTAGTGGCGCGAGATAACCTAAAACTAAAATAGAATATAGCCTAATCACTAAGGTTATGACTAATATGTTAAATAATGTATATATATATATATATATATATATATATATATATATATATAAATAACAGCAGCACCTCTCTACGTATTCTGTGATGTTGTGTGTTTCGGAGCATCTCAAGCCATTCTCATGGCGCTGTGTGAAATACTAAACGGCGGCTCAAAACCACTGTATGAGCATATGATTCACAAACTACAGCTCTCGGCTGGATAAAAGAAGCCAGTGTCATGCTAGTAGCCTAAAGTTTTGATGCATGACGAGTATATAGTGTCAGACGCCTATACTGAACTGGTGGCAGCGATAAAACATCGTGTTCAAAACTGACTCAAGTGCTGTTCTCAATTCTTACTTAGATCCCAAAAGCAGATTTGAAACTTAATCTAGCTTAATAATAGTCCCTGTGTAGCGCTTTTTCAATTGTAAGCACAGATAATCTATTAAAAAAGCCATTTAATCTTACAAAACTCCACAGCAGACCATAATAAATCATAACCAATCATCCGGGAAGATGTTCCATTTGTTATTTGTTAAAAATAAATCACTGGCATTCACTCTGCATAGCAGAATGGCAATTTTAAGTTTATTCATTCAATTTAATGGTTAGATGCGTGTTATTTTTATTGTGAATTGAACTCCTGGGATGAATGAAACACAGAAAACAGCTTCATCAGAGTTTCACTGACATCAAGGTGATCTGGAGCGACTGGTGGAAGCATGTGAATAATGCGGTGAGTGAACACAGACTTTGTCGTCCCGCT
>QVTF01003637.1:42500-57500 GCA_003573665.1 Oxygymnocypris stewartii
TCCTGTTTCCAAAATGCATCACAAACTTTAATCTCTTCCCGTCCCAATCCCACGAAAAAACTGGAGGAAAATCCCGTTCCACTCCCGGAAGAATGACTCCCATTCCCTCCCACTCCCGTGTTGTTGTTTTTTTTTTTTTTTTTTGCCGATAACTGTCAATTACAGTACAAATATAGTACAGATCACAGCGTGCCCACCTTATTAGTTGAATAAAAACCCAAAATGTCGTTTTTTGTTATTATATTGAACTGAAAGCCATTTTATGCACAGTGTTGCACAGATTAAATTTCATGTAAATCATCCATGCTAACACACACGTCTTCTATTTTTATTTTTTAGACATTTCACTTAAAAGCGCAACGTTTCGTTGTTATTCTGAGTGCACACAAATAAACGTAGAGTCTTTACAGATTCGAAAGTTGTATTAGGCTACTTTTATCTGTATGACCAAGAATGACGGAGATTTTAAGAGCAAGTGAACGCACCGGAGCCTGTCCTGCAGCAAACGCGCTTCCACACAAACACTTCAATAGCGCACGTTTCTCTAGGTTAACATCATATTGAGCAGCCATGTAAAGTTGCTACTACATACATCTTTCAGATGAAACGCCATATTTGAGGTTGATGAATGATAGGTGAGCGTTTGGATGTCCTGCCCGATTGTATTACCACATAGACCAGCCGTTAACAATCTGTCCATCACGGACTGCGAGCCTCTAGTTCGAAGACTCGTTCTCGCCCCCTACAGTGCAATTCGGCTAGGTATACATCCGCGCTAAAATATCAGGGTGAAAGTCATCATAGCTTGCGTAGTATAGACCCAGCTCCCAACCCAACTTTGAGAATAGATTAACGGCGATATTTTTTTAACGCCGATAAGAGTCTCGCGTTAACGCAGCACGTTAACGCCGATAACGGCCCACCACTAATATATACATGAATATATATAACATATATGAATATATATATACAAAAATATGTTATATGAATATATAACATACATGTAAAATAAATACATAAAGTTAAATGCATTTAATTTTATTTATATATAAAACAATTAAATGAAATAATTTGGAAAAAAACTAACAAACATGTAAATAAAGCATGTATAATAACATGTATAATAAAGATACAGTTTAAAAAGTAAATGTATTTTGTTTGAATTAATATCTCTTTTTCTCTCTTATTTAGTATTTCACTGTAGCAATGCATTTGGAATGGAGTCTGGTAAGATCTCTGATGATCAGATTTCGGCCTCCAGCTCGTTTTATGATGGTCGCTGGCAGCCCCGTCAGGCACGTCTGAATAACGAGGACAACGCTTGGACACCTGGCGAGGACAGCAACAAGGAATACATACAGGTGAGCCAGTCACACACGAGAACGTGTTGGTGCATTTGACATTCCTGCAACAGACTTCTGACTCATTTAAATGTTGCATTTTCTGAAAAAAAATGGAAGCTAAATTTGTTTAATTTGCATCATTCATAAAATATTACCAGCACAAATTGTAATTCACATTTCTGTCTTAATGTACAGGAAAATTAGTTTTTGTAATCTTTATCCAAATATACACTACCATTCAAAAATTAAGATGTCTACGTAAGATGTTTCTGAAAGTCTCATGTGCTGCATTTATCTGATCAAAAATACAGCAGAAACAATAATAATGTTAAATGTCATTACAATTTCAATGAACTGTTGTCTTTTTAAAATATATATTAAAATGTAATTTATTCCTGTGATGTAAAGCTGAATTTTCAGCATCATTACTACAGTCCTCAGTGTCACATGATCCTTCAGAAATCATTCTAATATGCTGCTCAAAACATTACTTTTATTATCAGTGTTGAAAACCGTTGTGCTGCTTTATATTTTGTGGAAATCATTTTTTTTTTTACAATACTTCTAAAAAAATAAAATAAATAAATGTATTAATAAATAAATAAATCAGACCTGCCCCAAACTGTAGCATAGTTTCGTCTAGAAATATGCCGTGTTATGAATGACAAATAGCTTGCATTTGTTGACTTTAAAATATTAAAACATATTAAATGATTCTGTCCCTCACAACCTCATTTGTGTCACATTAAAAAAGCCATTTACCTTATCCTTGATTTGTTCCCTTTAATCCACTGGGATTCTCAATCTCTCTCTCTCTCTCACACATGCACACACACACACACACACGCATGCACGCACGCACACGCAGACACGCACGCACGCACACTCACACACACACACACACACACTCACTCACTCACTCACTCACTCACTCACTCACTCACTCACTCACTCACTCACTCACTCACTCACGCACGCGCACACACACACACACACACACACACACACACACACACACACACACACACACACACACACACACGTGGTATATTCCTACACACCACTACATTTCCAGAAGCTTCTACACCCTCAATAGAGCACTCCATCTTGCCCGTCAGCATACGCCCCTCAGCTTGAGCGCTGCGTTTGTTGTGTTGGTGCAGACCGATGATGCACGGAAGGTTGCTGTGATGCTAATCGCTCGATGATGGATGAAGACAGTCTAGAGAAATACGTAGTTAGCAGTCTTCTCCAGTGCTATTGATTTGAGAATCCGTAGCGTCCCTCTCCACACCCCTCACCTGCATCCAAACGTACAGGACCCGGATAGCATGAGGGTCTGGGAGCCTTTCCTTCTTACATCTGACAGATGAGCGTGTGCAGAGGTCAGGGAGTTTTAATTAGAACAGCGATACATCATTTTGTTGAATTCTACTTTTATTGAAAATTACTTGACTGCACTGCCATACTTTATATATTTTATATAAAATAAAATGACATACAGTATCACTCAACAAACATATTTGTTGACCGGTGGTGTAAATAATATCACAGTTTCACAAAAAAATATTAAAGCAACATAACTGTTTTTAACATTAATAATAATCAAAAAAATTATTGAGCAGAAAATCAGCATATTAGAATGATTTCTGAAGGATCATGTGACACTGAAGACTGGAGTAATGATGCTGAAAATTCAATATATTCAAATAAATCAGTTATTTAAATTTAAATGATATTTCACAATCTTTAAATGTTACTGTATTGTTGATTAAATAAATGCAGACTTGATAAGCATTAGTAAAATTTTTATTATTACAATTATTCCAAATGGTAGTGTATACAATGAATACAAAATGATATGGCATAAGCAATAAATCACGAATTAGCATAACTTACGTGTACTAATAATATATCAAGGTTTTTGCAACCATAAACAGCCTAAAGATAGACTAACACACTAAATGACTTGGTGAAATAGTTTATAATGATTATTAGCATAAATAAATGTAATTATGTTTGCAGTTTCTGTTGCTGCCTTTGAGATTCATGTCTGTAGATGGGTTTCATGCTGACTTGTGAAGTGTAGGTCTGGTTTACTTTGGTTAAATGACTGTTGTTTTAAAATAGCACCATTGTTTTTTCAGTCACAGATATTGAATCACTAGGAGAATAAACGTGTTTTCTATACCCATGTTCAAAATAGATTTATTAACTGCAAAATAACTGTTCATTACTCATATCAGAAATCCTCATTGATCGGCTGTCAAAAGAAGCTAAGTTTGGTCCGATCATTGTTACCGTTCCCTGTTTCCCGCGTTCATCAATCACTCTCCTTTCCCAGGTGGATCTTCACTTCCTCAAGGTACTGACCGGGATCGCTACCCAAGGAGCTATTTCCAAGGAGACCCATAAGTCCTACTACGTCACCACCTTCAAACTGGAAGTCAGCACTAATGGAGAGGACTGGATGGTCTATCGGCACGGCAAAAACCATAAGGTAAGGACCACGCAATACGTTTGTGTTCACTATGTGTTTACAACTGACAAAAAAACATAACTACAAAGAAATAATCCATTTGTAGGAACAACACTGACAGGGCAAAGGCTGGATTCTCAAATATTCAAATAATATTCAAAGAACATTATTGAATATTATTTTATTGTTTAAGAACAGATTATTTTTATTCTTAGGGAGAAGTATTTGTTTGCTTACTTGTGAAGTTTTCCTGTCTAATATAACAAATTAAATTATGATTTTTATGTAGCCCATATGCCTGCTTATCATTTGTCAACAACTTAAGGAAATAAAGAAAAAATAGATACATATTATAATATATATATATATTTGGAAAACAAAATATTCTACAATTTTTGAACTAGAAAATAAAAATGTACTTGTGATCATTTGCAAAGAATGTAAAATTCCTAAGAAGTTATTCTGGGGATACAACATATATATATATATATATATATATATTTTTTTTTTAATTGTGCTTTCTTTTTTTTCTTTCTTTTATAAATATTTTTTTTTTTAATAAAAAATAATTTATGTCACATTTTAGATATTTAATGTATTATTAATTCAGCCTGGTCACATACTAATAAAATCTTATTTTGCTACTATAACTTACCAAATCTATCATTAGACTTTGTCTTCACAAAAAATGTGTGCTTAAATGTATTATTCTAATGAAATCAGCAGTTAGGTATTCAATTTTAGCACAGATCCATTGAATGTAATTAGCATAAGCTGCTGTAGGAGGCAGTTGAGCATCTGCAGGAAGAATCAACTCAAGTTCCAGATAAACTTTGCTGGTCTGAACAGAGAAAGTGACATGGAAACCGGTTGAGAGATGTTATCTGGAGGAGGAGAACAATGAGGGCCTTTTTGCACCCTTATCTCCCTGACTGCACCTAATGCCTGTGAGCTACCTGCCGTAAACACACCTGCGTGACCGGTCACACCTGGACCAGCGTGGGAGATGCTGATACGTGTTCCTACATTACCGGAATTCAGGGATTTGACCCATTCGAAGACTGTGTTTCAAATCATTTTCCCTTTCTAGAGAAGTTAAGACTGATCCTATCAAGACTAATATGAATTTAGTTTTGAGGGAGGCTATGAATTTTCTAAATTCAATCACAGAGCTTTGGACAACCCTCAGTAACTCCATCAAAAAAAAATATATATATTTAAGAAAGATATACAGTATTTGGGTTGTGAAGATTACTGCGGCAAAGTCAAATTATGATGAGGACACAATTGAGCAAACCCGACAGAAACGCTTTTGTTTGGCTAGCATTAGCACGGCTAGTAATTAAAGCATCAATCAACCACCATTGCTTCATTTACCCCGCCTGCCCAATGACATACTAATCTCTATTTGTTTTGATGCTGAAAGATCGTCTTTCTCGTTTCGTGACAACTAATCCCACTGTAACCATGCTGGACACAGTTTAATCAGCCTCGGAAAGATGCTTAAGTATTTTAACTCTACGGTACGCCGAGGGACAGCGTGTAATAAAAGTGCTAGGATTAACCTTTTGCTCGTCTTTTAGTGGATCTGCTTTTGATTCAAAGATTAGTCTCCTGCTTGGGAATAAGTCACACATGAAAGTAATATTGACCTGCAGACGTGACTGGGATTAACGCTCTTGGCGTAAATCTGGTTCAAACCACTTTTATTATAGAGTTTGGGATGTAAATGGTTAAACTAGTTTAGAAACTTGTTTGAAAACTGAATCGTATCATTTTGAACATACAGGGAAAGATCAGTTCTTGTGCTTGCCAGTCACAGAACAAGGAACAGTTGTAACCGTATTCACAATATTCACTTTGTTGCTTAATTTGACATATACAGTAAACTCATTGCAAATATATCATGAATATTTGATACCACATTCACACACGTATATACAGTCACAAAAGGGTAAAAAGGTCCCAAAAGTGTGAAAAATAGCAACATATCCTGGTTATTATTGAAATTCCTATAAATCCCTCGTGGACAGCAAGTAATAAATCTGTCACACTCTCACTTATCATCAACTTGATACATGATGAATATAGCATATAAAGCCATTTAGCCTTTGTGTTTGCTGCCCTTGACAGAAAAGTGACGATTGAGAGAGTTAAAAGGAATGGGAGCAGAGACACAAAGATGCAGGGATATGGAAAACCAGACAGACAAAAAGAACTTGGAATTAAGAGGGGTGTTTTGTCCTTTCTTTCCCTCATTGAGAGCAAGCTCACTGGAGGGGAAGCAGTAGTTGAGTAGTGCTGTCTCTCTCTCACACACATTGTCTGGTTTCCTTCTCTTCAAGACGTCGCTTAGGGCTCGTGAGCCACCAACCGGAACCAGCTTCCACTGTCAACATCATCATCTAGAGATGAGTGAGGGAAAACAGGTGGACAGAGAAAAGAAACAAAAAAGATTTGATTTCAGGAAAGACAGCTGAAAAGCGTGAATTTATGAATTCATCTTGATGATTTCCCGTTATGGTTTTTCCTGATTAGTGCTGGTTTAGCTGGATTTCTAGCATATTGTGTCTGGTGTTGCTGGTTGATCCGGTTAAGAAATCAGTTGAGGGAAAATAAAGGCTATTGGACCTTTTTTATTTCTTTATTTGACATTAAATTTATCATTATTTCTATTTATTTCATTTTTATTTTATTACATTTATTTGATGATGTGGACTGGAGAGTATTTTTTTTCAGAGGGCTTAAAGTAGTACATTATAGTAGTAGATTATTTATTTATTTATTTTGATGATTATTTTTCATATATTTTATTTATTTAATAATAAATATATTATTAATTATATGAAGATATTTTTTTTATATATGTATTAAAATAATCAGGCTCTCGTGTAAATAATATAGGTTAAAGACAGAACAAAAATGAAATAGAATGTTAATATAATGAATGTTAATAAAGAGTATTATAGGTTTTAATTTCTATTTGTTTTGTATTATTATTTTCATGGCATCATAATTCTAATGTAAATTTGATATTTACTCTGAAAACGTTTGTTCCCATTCAGATATCTAGCCTTTAAAAGAAGAGCCTTGTTGGGAATTTTATAGAAAAAGACTCATTTACTATTTTCTCAACTTAGCTTCTCTGCTCATGTCTTTTGCTAGACACGCTCTTTTATGACTTTCATCAATACTTAAACACCTCGAGACCTTTTGTCCCCTAGCAGTCTGCATGATGTCTGCTGTGACCGACCCAGGGGTGGAGACGGACCCACGCAGGGTTTCACCTCCTAGCGTTGGAGGGACAGTGGAAAGGGTCTTTATCATTTCATGATCTATCACCCGTAGACACAACATGGCAGGTTTAATTATTTAGTTACTCTAGCTAGTGCTCTACTTCAGCTGGATGGGCGGGACATCCCGTCGTGTGTCGCCCCGCCGCTAACTCTCTTGTTGTCAGGCAGATTTTGGTCTTGTTTACGACCCTAAATAGCTTAAAGATTAAATACTATATACCTCTATAGGTTATTTAAAGTTTGGTCATTTTAATATGAAACAAGTCTTTAGGCTTGACAAAAGATTTAGCACTCATCTTTTAGTGTACCAGATTGCACAACCTTTTCACAGCAAAAATACAACAACTTACTCTAGAAAGAAAGTTTTAAGCCATTGCTAAAGGCCAGTTCTGAAGAAATGATCTCCCATTATCAAGTAAGAAAAATCGTCTTCGATTGATTGTACAGGAAAATGTCATTATTCAAGACTAATTGGTCAGACGTCACTTGTGCTCAGACCTCTTTATAATCTTAATTAACCTTTGAACTGTGTAACTAGTCTTATTGACAGGGGTCAAAGGTCGCTGTTGAAATTCTGATGGAATCTTTGATCTCTGCAGGTGAAGAAAACCTGAATGCATTAACCATAAGCTATTTGACCTCTGACCTTCCTTGACTGCTCTTAAACTGTAACATATTTATTTCCCTTGTGTTTGATCTACACCTAATTATTTTGTGTTTAGTAGTCTTTAGTAGATGCCATTTGATGTGAAAAGAACAAGCCTTGTAAGAATGGAAACAGTTTATTTTGTCAATATTTTTTAGGTTAGATTATATCTCATTTTTACAACCCATTTCTTTCTGTTTTTTTATTTATATTCTTTTGGCAAGGAAAACGTTGTTTCAATAAGAAAAAGATACCTACATAAAAAAACAAGTACTTAATAAAAATTTGCACAGAAATATACATACAAATGGTTTTACGGATACTTTTCAAATACATTTTTTATATGAATTAATGTTAGAATGTGTTTAAGCGTAATTCAAAATCATTTCAGAAGAATTAAGCTTTTTTGTAAATTTGCCATAATTATTTGTATATTTTGTTACAAATTATATGCACAGAAATCACATAAAAATATATAAAAGAGATGTGATTTTATTCATTATATGGTTATACGTGGTTATATGAACAATTTACACAGAAATGAATGAGTTGCACTGAATGGACTCTACTTCCGTCCCGCCCCGCTCAGCCTCGGGTTCGTTCCTCTCTAATTAAATATGCCATTTACTCTGACTGTGAGCCAGTCCTTCTTTCTCAAATTTTTCCAATTCATCTGGTATTTCTGATATCCCCCCCATGCTTTTTCAGTCTTTGATTGGTCTATGTTATCATCTCTCAGACCCTGTTCTCCTCCTCTCTGTCTCTTTCGTTTAACCTCCGTCTACTCATCCATCGTTATCTGTGAACTCTGCGGATCTGCCACGATGTTTTGCCACTGAGCTGGACGGCTGATTGCGTCCTATAGCAGCGTCTGGAAAGGGGTCATCCGTCTAGTCAACTGTCTGTCTGTCTGGCTTCAGCAGCCACAACACATTCAAGATCAGCATTTAAAAAAAAGGGTTCGAGAAAACCTTCCCCCACCTCTCCACCCTTCCGTCACTGCATCATTGAAGCATTATGAGTGTGGTCATTTGTGAGTGTGCCGAATTCCCCTACTGGGAATACACACACACACACACACACACACACACACACTCACACTCACACAGAGTTGATAGAGCATTTGTAGCCTTGAGCGTATAGCACAGAAAAGGGATTCTTCCATATGGATGGCTCTGCCCAGAGCCCGTAACTCTCAATGGGACGTGACTTGTGGTCACTGGATGGAGAAGATGAGGCGAACAATGGGGATGAATGAGGTTTAGGCCTTGAGGACAAAATGAATGGGGAAATTTAACGGTGGTGAAAACGAGCTCAATAGACTCTTTGTTTGTCTTCGTCTAATCCACTACTTTATCTAGTGCCACTTGACTTAATCAGCCATTTCACTGCCTCGCTGGTGTTGGTCATAGTCGCAGCTTTGTAAGTAAGCCAGGATCCTTGTGTGTCTGTGTGTGTGTTCACTTTTGCAAGCCTTTACAGCCCATCTTGGCCTCTGTTACACTTGATCTCAGGTGAGGAATGTTTTCGGTTGGCCTCCCACATGGATGGAAGAACGCAGATGTGTGTGTGTGTGTGCGCAAGGTCTTGTGTTTTCAACCGTTTTAATTGTCATAAGTTACAATCTCCTGTGCATTTGTTTTTAAGCCTATGTATACATCAATGCTCCATTCATTAGAAATGTTTACTACTTTAAATGTGCATATATGCTGTCATAATTCCTATTCAGCTTTGATAGCTCATATCTTGTTGTGATTCCATTATGTTACTTAAACTTCAAGCTTACTAACTGCATGTCTTGTGTTTTCCTCATGTTGAGGGTACATGGGTTTACATTTTAGTTATCTGTCAAAAAATATTTGTCTCTACATGGGAACATCCTCTCTTATGTTTAGAGATTTCTCACTGGTGTTCATTTAATCTTCCCCTTATCACGCTTTACAGAGAATTATGATATCTTGTGGTTCTGAGTTATGTGGATCAGAGTGTTTTATCGCAGCAGTTTATAATGTTCACATCTTTAATTTGTAACATGTTTTAAGGGATGTATTTGGGAAAAAAGATAACAGCAGAGAGAAATTACATTTACTCTAAGACATTGCTAGGATGTTCTAATTGCTGGATATGGCTTGGAACAAAAACATAAATCTTAATAGGGGAAGAAACGTTTTATTGTGTGGAAAAGTCCACTCCTTTAAAAGAAATACACAAAAAACCAGTGAATAGATTTATTGATGCTTCGCAGCAAGTGTAATCAGTGCTGTTTTCTCTTTGCAGATTTTCCATGCCAACACTGACCCATCTGAGGTTGTTTTGAATCGTATTCCTCAGCCCGTTCTGGCCCGGTTCGTTCGTATTCGACCACAGATTTGGAATAATGGCATTGCACTACGCTTTGAGCTTTATGGCTGCCAAATTACAGGTGTTTATAGTTGCATGCTTTGTTTCCATCTTAACATACAATGTATCTTTATGAGGACTTTATATAACTCTTGTCTGTTTAAAAAAAAAAATACCTGAAAATGTGCTCCTCTGTTGAAGATCTCAAATCTATGTTTGTGCACATTCATGCAGTTTTTATTTATTTATTTATTTATTTTTGGAACCTCTTTTTTTGGACCTTTAGACAAAATAAAATAAAAATAGCTCATATTCAAGGTAAAAAAAAATATCTCAGTTTTATTCAGAGAACTGTATTAAGTATACTGTGAGACACTTTGGAAAACAGTGTCTGCTACATGACCATTTTATCGTTTGAAGGCTGAAGTAAGTGTGTACTTCTCTCTCATTCTCGTTTCTCTCAGATGCTCCTTGTTCGGAGCTCCAGGGGATGCTGTCCGGACTCCTCCCTGATTCCCAGATCTCAGCGTCCTCGGTGAGGGACCTTCACTGGGCTCCTGGGGCAGCACGTCTGGTGGCCAGCAGGTCAGGTTGGTTTCCTGGCCCTGCCCAGCCTATAGCTGGAGAAGAATGGCTCCAAGTGGACCTCGGGACACCCAAGACAGTGCGAGGAGTGATAACCCAAGGAGCTCGGAGCGGGGAAGGAGGAACCAGCTCAGAGAACCGGGCTTACGTTCGGAAGTACCGTCTAGCACACAGCCTCAATGGGAAAGACTTTAACTTTGTAATGGATAGCAAGACTAGCATGCCCAAGGTATTTGCCCAGAGAATATTATAAACATATGCATTAATGTCAAAAACGAACTCGATAAAAACATTTTTTATGACGGACGAAAATGACATATCTTGAGGTCGTATTTATTTTTCAACGTGCGAACATTTCGGACGAAACTTTTGGACTCAGTATGCAATGACCTTTAGAGTTGTGAAAAGTATCACCGATTCTATAAAATGATTGAGTAGCACAACTTTTTTCAACATTGGTAATAATAAGAAACGTTTCTTGAGCTGCAAACCAGCACATTATAATGATTTCTGAAGGATCATGTGACACTGAAGACTGAAGTTATGATGCTGAAAAATTAGCTTTGCTACCACAGGAAAGCAGTTATTTGAAATAATAATATTTAACAATATAGAGAGGACGGTGGACCTCGTGGACATAGCTATTTTTTGCTATGTTTTTCAGTTAGAAATCTTACCAACCCCAAAGTTTTGAATGCTAGTCCTAAGTGGTTTGTTACTGTTCTAAGAACAGCTCTAAACATCTTCACCAATATGGTTGACAATACGGTTTGTTGCTACCAGTCCTTGATTAAGATGGTCTATAAGGTCAAAAACCAAGTCCTCATAAGATGGAAATCCAATCGATCAATCCTCTAGACCAGCTTAGATCAATGAATCATCATAAATGATCAGCTAAAATTCTAAGATATTCCATTAGGGAATCAACCCAATTGGAACTCAATTAAATTGTCAGAGCTACCAACTAAACATGCTATTTGAATTACTTTACTAGCAGATTAACCCCACCTGTGATACTTGTTCAGATGATTACATTCAGTGTGTGTGTAAAACGTCTTTTCTTTCTGTAGCTTTTTGAGGGGAACACACACTATGACACCCCAGAGCTGAGGCGTTTTGAGGAACTGGCTGCACAGTTTATCCGCATCTATCCAGAGCGCTGGTCTCCGGCAGGGATCGGAATGAGAATGGAAGTCCTGGGCTGCAACCTGCCAGGTAGGACACGGCTCTCAAATACACCACTATCGTGCAATCAGAAGCTAAATTACTTGGTGAGGATTGGGCAGTTCCAGTTGTAGGGTGAAATTTATTCTCAGTCTCTACAACTGACACCGAGCAGCTGCCCAGAAGCGCACCGTCAGCTGAAAGCTATTGCAGCATGTTCATTTTTGGTGGAGAGAAGTAAAAGAAAATGGATAGACTGATGTGAAGAGACAATAGAAACATGGAAACAGAGATTGTCTCTAAGCGAAGTGGACGAAAGGAGAAAACAACCATTAAATATTGGTGGAGTCTGGATGAATTTTGTATGGCTTTAGTTTGACGTCTCAGTTGTGTGTGTGTATGTGTGTGTGTGTCTGTGTGTGTGTGTGTGTGTGTGTGTGTGTGTGTGTGTGTGTGTGATCTCTTCTGAAAACTTATGAGGAAATACATGCAAGAATCCTGGGATCGGTTTCTCAGGAGAAAAATATATATGCTGACCATTTAATCACGTTACTTTCTAGAAGATATCAATGAGAAATTAAATAATTTTTTGTTTCATGTTGGAGCAACTGCATATTATTATAATCAATTATGATTGTTTGTCTCAATCTGACCAGACTTACTGGAGCATCAACCTGGATGAGTACATTCCCATGTCTGCAATATAAACATGAAAGCCACACTTACACACTCACGCAGCTCTACTATAATCAGACGGCTACCCTCTGTGCCAATTATCCTCTCTGTTGTATAATTTATCATAGAGCTGCTGGAGATAGATCTGATTGAGTGTGTGTGTGTGTATATGCAAATGTACAGTATGCTCCACATTTAGGTGCGAAAACCAAATGCTAGAGACCTTCAACATGTATATACTGTATATATATATATATATATATAGTTCTACAGATCTTCCTATATATTTTACTTTATTGGTATAGACCATAGTGAGGATAGATCTCATATTGAATTGATGCAAATGGAAATTTATACTCTAAAATATATTTTTGTAAATAATAAATATATTGGTTGTGTTTAATTAAATTTAATTTAATAGCATTGAGTGGATATTGTTTGAAAGTAAATAATTTTCCACATTTTTCCCCAGTGTAGATTCTGAGGTATGAAAATTCATTCAGTTCAGTTCAGGTCTAATTTTTTTATCTGAAGATGAATAAATGAATACAGAAATGCTATTTCTGGTGAACTATCCCTTTAAGAAACACAACCTGTCTCTCAATTCCATTCTCTTGTTTGAACTTTCTTGCTTTCTAGTCAGTCTGTTTCTCTCTTTCCCACCATTTGCTTTCAGGGAGTGTTCTTGCTGTGTAAATGTTTTTCTTTTGGTCCTGTTCTTCTCACTTCTCTTTCTGTTTCTGATTAGAGACTCACTTTTTCCCATGTTCTCTCTCCCACACACATAAACTCATATGTTATACATGTTCATCCCACGGAACAGCTGTTGTTGTGTATGCAAACATATACCTGCCCACACTGTGTTTCTTAGCATGTACTTGGTTTAATCTCCCAGTGTCCTCTAGTGTTCTGTGTGGTTGCTTGATTCTGCAAAAAATCTAACGTTACATTTCAATTTAATTCTTGTGTTTGTCAAAATAGTATCCAATAATTTATCAATCGTTTTGTATTTGATCTCAGCCATGTCGTCATATGAGCATATTTTCAGTTCCTCGGGCTTCATCATGAAGCGATCAAACGTATATAATATAAAGTGCATTGCATGAATCTGATGTAAATGAATCTTATGGGGCCCCAAAGGCAGCTATTTATTTTCCCAGCATGCACTATTACTCTCTGCTGCCTTGCCAAGCTGTGATTGGCAGGCTGAAATATGTAGGAAAGCTTTACGCATAATTGAGGCTGTTATTTATTTATATATCTATTTTTTTATTATTGATTTCATATTTTTTTGCTGAATCAGGGTCTTTGGAGAATGATGTGACAGCTTTCCTGTAGAAAGGGTGAGAATATGATGAAAACAGAAATGACAGGACAAGAGTAGAGGAAGAGAGAAGGGAAAGATGGGATATGAGCTGAGAAAGGGGAGCAGAATGAAATGGAAGGAAGACAGATTACAGCTATCAATAATATGCTTTCATTTCTTTGCCTTACTTCCCATTACTTCCACACACTCAGACATGCACACGCACGCACACACACACGCACGCACGCATGCACGCACGCACGCACACACACACACACACACACACACACACACACACACACACACACACACACACACACACACACACACACAGCCTGAGGTTAGGTGAACAGCTACACATATGCTTTAAAGAGACGGATAACATACACAGCTATTTGGAAAATGCAATAGCCTCCACTCTTGGAAATGACTATAAAAATAGGGCCCAATGTTCTGTTAATATGAAGGAATTTTCTGTATTGATTTTTCACAGGTGTTTTATCCATATTTTGAATTACACATTGCTTTGTGTTGTGTTGAGTTAATTTAGTAATTTAGAGGATGATGTCCTGGCATACATTGCTGTTTTTATTTAAGGTTATACAAATTTTAATTATTAAAATTTGAGAATATGTTAAAGGCTAATAAATGTAACTGTTAATTCATGCAATGAATTTGCTATTATATATATATATATATATATATATGAGAAAATTCTGTCATATAATTTCAAAAATATTTTAAACAAATCCATACGATAGTGTTGTTATCGTTAATTTATGAAAAATATTTAAAATAATTTTTGGTAATTGAAATAAAGTTTAAATAAATTAATAGATTGAAATCTTAAACTTAAATATATTAGTTTGTATATATATATATATATATATATATACAAATTTATATAAATAATAAATTAATTAATTAAGCTAAAAAATAAAATATTTTAAATAGACAAAACCGAATAAAAATTACAAAAAAATTACTAAAACCTACTTCAAATGATTAATACATACAGTATATAATATATATTTATATAATAGTATTTACATAATACAAAAATAACACTTGTATGCACATGACACGTTTGCAGTGAAATCTATACACAAAGCTGTCGTTGACTTGAAGGATGCATAATTATGCTTCCTACCTTTTAGAACAGCCTT